>ML660771.1:1742137-1822024 GCA_007570785.1 Antilocapra americana
GTTCTTTCTCCTCGTGCTTTACCTTCCCATGCCTTTTATCAATATTGCACTAAAGTTACTGTCATGTGACCAAAACCCAACCCTCACTGAGTTTCTAAGACTTCCTCAAAGTCATTCCTATCCTGTATTTCTTGAGTTATTCTGATAATCTGCAAAGCTTTGCTGTGCTGTTATCATTTGACTGCTTTTGTAGCTGTTGGTACATATATTTTTCTACATTCAGACCATATTTTTAGGATTCCAAAAATCAGACATGCCTTCTAGATTAAGCCAGTATAAGACCTTTGAGACTACTGATATTAACCTCTTTGTGAATTTTTTTTAAAGGGGACCTGCAAGGACAGTGCAGTTGCCATATGCTCTATAAATCTCCTAGCAGGAACCCACTTTAAGCTTGGCAACTGTGAATTAGATTCCTTAATTATCCTATCCTTAAACTAGTTTATCAGAGTCAGCCAATTTTTATAAATGGTCTCTGTAAAATATTTGACGGGGATGTGATTTCATGTTGTTCAAGGCACACACAGACTTGGAGGACGGACCCGAGGAGGCTCTTCGTGATGTGGAAAGTGGCATTGGAAACTGGGAAACTTGATTTTACCCCATGCTTTCACTCATTCTGTGATAGGGTTGTGCTTTGTTACTTAATATTTGGACTCTCAAGTTCCATGTTTATAAAATTAGGAATTTAATGAAGTTATTCGCTAAAATTTCTTCCAGATACATTATTCTCAAATTGGATACTCCAGGCAATGAGATTTATATTATGATGTGTTTTCCTGTTTTGATTACTTATTTTTTAGATTTAAAAGTTTAAAGCCTTCATTATTTATCTATACAGAAATGACCATATACTGTAAACTTCACTGGACAGAAATCTTCCTTCTGTGATTTTTTTTTTCAATCTTGTGTATTTATTCTAAAGAAGCATGGCTGCTCATACCCTATGAAAAATAAACCAAAACTAGAGAAGTTAATAATGATAGCTAAGGTATTTTGCTACCTTGGTTTTACCAAAAATGTAAAAAATGTTAAAAATTGATATGACAGTAGTTTTCTTCGACTCTCCCAGCTGCATGTTTTTATCATGTTTTAGAAAAACTGGACTCTGCTATAGGGAAGTTAAGTTGATTCTGTTAGTTAGAGTGAAGTCAAGCAGGGCTAAGTCGAAATGACTAAAATGATTGGAAAAATGCTAGCTTATCTCTAAAAGGAGGGCTAAGTCCTGTGTTTGTGAAGAATTAGGGGATGTCATGGCAGGGAAAAACGGGCTTTATTTGAGCAATAAATGTGAGGTTGGCTAATTTTTGCTCCTATAAAAAGAGAAAAGTAAGATGATTTCAGAATTCTCACTGTGTCATCAAAAATTTGGTTGCATTCAGCCTTTGACATTGAGGCAGTCAGGCCACAGCATTTACTGTCTTTACCTCATATACAGTCAACAGTTTTATGGTCAGAGAGGGGCTTCCAAGGTGGCACAGTGCTTTATGTAAAGACCCTGCCTGCCTTTGCAGGAGACACAGGGGACACAAGTTCAATCCCTGGGTCAGGAAGATCCCCTGGAGTAGGAAATGGTAACCCACTGCAGTAATCTTGGAAATTCCACAGAGAGACGAGCCTGGTGAGCTACAATCCATGCAATCACAAAGAGTTGTACATGACTGAACACACGTACACACACACACACACACACACACACACACACACACAGAGGTGTTGGAACTTAGGCACCATGACCTCATCTTGAGTCTGCCTTGATCACAGGCATGAGCTTACCCACTCCCTGAGTCTCTTTGAAGTTCTTACCACTCTTTATCAGAATTTTACATATTTTTTTTTCATTTTTTTTTATTGTGTTGGTTTTGCCATACAATGACATGAAACCACTGTGCATTTACATATGCTCCCCCTCCAGAACCCCCCTCCCTCCTCCCTCCTGATTCCCTCCCCTGGGACATCTCGGACCACCAGCCCCGAACATCAACACTGGGCTGGCGATTGATTTCACATATGATAATTAACATGTTTCAATGCATTCTCCCATATCATCCCACCCTTGCCCTCTTCCACAGAGTCCATGAGTCTGTTCTATACATCTGCGTTCCTTTTGCTGTCTCGCATGCAGGGTTCTCGTTACCATCTTTCTAAATTCCATATATATGCGTTAGTATACTGTATTGTTGTTTTTCCTTCTGGCTTACTTCACTCTGGATAATAGGCTCCAGTTCCGTCCACCTGAGTAGAACTGATTCAAATGAATTTTTTTTTAAATGCTGAGTAATATTCCATTGTGTATATGTACCACAGCTTTCTTATCCATTCATCAGTTGATGGACATCTAGGTTGCTTCCATGTCCTGGCTATTGTTTTACATATTTTAATGTTGAACTTTTCTCCCGAGATGAGGTTTCACACCTATTACAGGCTAGCTGAGTAATTTGGGGCATTGCACAAAAAATAGAATGTTTTCATATCTTTTAAGAATTGTTTTTGCTTTTATTTCCAATATTCTTGGAGGTGGATCATAGAGTATCCTGCTGTGGTTTATGTCAGAGAGTGTTTTGCCTATGTTATCCTCTAGGAGTTTTATAGTTTCTGATCTTATGTTTTGGTCTTTAATCCATTTTGAGATTATTTTCGTGTATGGTGTTAGAAAGTGTTCTAGTTTCACTCCTTTACAAGTGGTTGACCAGTTTTCCCAACATCACTTGTTAAAGAGATTGTCTTTTCTCCATTGTATAGTCTTGCCTCCTTTGTCAAAGATAAGGTGTCCATAGGTGCGTGGATTTATCTCTGGGCTTTCTATTTTGTTCCAATGATCTATATTTCTGTCTCTGTGCCAGTACCATACTGTCTCAATGACTGTGGCTTTGTAGTAGAGACTGAAGTCTGGCAGGTAGATTCCTCCAGGTCCATTCTTCTTTCTCAGTATTGCTTTGGCTATTCGAGGTTTTTGTATTTCCAGACGAATTGTGAAATTATCTGTTCTAGTTCTCTGAAAAAGACCGTTGGTAGCTTGATAGGGATTGCATCGAATCTAAAGATTGCTTTGGGTAGTATATTCACTTTCACTATATTGATTCTTCCGCTCCATGAATACGGTATATTTCTCCATCTATTTGTGTCCTCTTTGATTTATTTCACCAGTGTTTTATAGCTTTCTATATATAGGTCTTTTGTTTCTTTAGGTAGATATATTCCTAAGTATTTTATTCCTTTTGTTGCAATGGTGAATGGAATTGTTTCCTTAATTTCTCTTTCTCTTTTCTCTTTTTAGTGTATAGGAATGCAAGGGATTTCTGTGTGTTGATTTTATATCCTGCAACTTTACTATATTCATTGATTAGCTCTAGTAATTTTCTGGTGGAGTCTTTAAGGTTTTCTCTGTAGAGGATCATGTCATCTGCAAACAATGAGAGTTTGGGGACCTAATTAAAATTAAAAGCTTCTGCACAATAAAGGAAACCATAAGCAAGGTGAAAAGACAGCCTTCAGAATGGGAGAATATAATAGCAAATGAAGCAATGGACAAAGAATTAATTTCAAAAATATACAAGCAACTCCTGCAGCTCAATTCCAGAAAAATAAACAACCCAATCAAAAAGTGGGTCAAAGAACTCAACAGACATTTCTCCAGAGAAGACATGCAGATGGCTAACAAACACATGAAAAGATGCTCAACATCACTCATTATCAGAGAAATGCAAATCAAAACCACAATGAGGTACCACTTTACACCAGTCAGAATGGCTACTATCCAAAAGTCTACAAGCAATAAATGCTGGAGAGGGTATGAAGAAAGGGAACCCTCTTACACTGTTGGTGGGAATGCAAACTAGTACAGCCACTATGGAGAACAGTGTGGAGATTCCTTAACAAATAGGAAATAGAACTGCCATATGACCCAGCAATCTCACTGCTGGACATACATACCGAGAAAACCAAAATTGAAAGAGACATGTGTACCCCAGTGTTCATCACAGCACTGTTTATAATAGCCAGGACATGGAAGCAATCTAGATGTCCATCAGCAGACGAATGGATAAGGAAGCTGTGGTACATATACACAATGGAATACTACTCAACCATTAAAAAGAATACATTCTAATCAGTTGTAATGAGGTCGATGAAACTGGAGCCTATTATACAGAGTGAAGTAAGCCAGAAGGAAAAACACCAATACAGTATACTAATGCATATATATGGAATTTACAAAGATGGTAATGATAACCCTGTATGCGAGACAGCAAAAGAGACACAGATGTATAGAACAGTCTTTTGGACTCTATGCGAGAGGGCGAGGGTGGGATGATATGGGAGAATGGCGTTGAAACATATAAATTATCATATGTGAAATGAATCGCCAGCCCAGGTTTGATGCATGATACAAGGTACTCAGGGCTGGTGCACCAGGATGACCCAGAGGGATGGAATTGGGAGAGGGGTGGGAGGGGGGTTCTAGAAGGGGAACACATGTATACCCTCGTTGGATTCATGTCAATGTATGACAAAACCAACACAATATTGTAAAGTAAAAAATATATATAAAGAAAGAAGAAAAGCAACAACAACAACAAAAAGAATTGTTAAGAAATAATAGGCTTTAAAAAGTTTATATCATTTTACTACCCTTTGGACACAGCTTCCCACAGGACAATTTGGTTCATTTTTCTGAGAGTTTGTGATGACTCTGAACATTAGGCGATAGTAGTCTCTTTTTTAAAAATAGTTGGAAATCTGAGGCTGAAATAATTTCCCAAATGATAACTGTGGCTCTTGTTCAAGTCAGCATTTTTTCCAAATACCTTCCTCAGAGCACTGGTTATGCAGGATTTTAAATAGCTACTATATATGCATACAAAAGCTCTCCAGTCTAATAAGTTTAATGAATATGAGGACAGCTGTTTTTGTTTTCCTTTGTTTTGTTTCCCAGAAAGAATCCGGAGACCCTTTAATATATTAATGTACATCACAGCTGGCTGAGAAGTGGGCATTGAATGTAATGTTTAATAAATTGATTTAACCATGAATCCCTTTTTATTTGAAGAACATTTTATGAAACTAATATTCCTTGAAACTCACTCTGAGAAATGGTGGCTTAAGTTGAATTTTCCACCTAAGTTACATTTATTAACTCATTTAATCTTTGTCATAACCCTGAATGGTAGTGACGCTTAGAATGGCCATTTTATAGAAGAGGAAACCAAGAATAACAATAAGTTGCTTATTTAAAATCACTAGGCTAGTGGAAACAGATGAAATTCACAGGTATGTATTTATCCCACTCCAGAGTGCCTGCTTTTAAGAATATTGAAGAAGCAGAATCAAGAAGAGGTTGGTGAATAACTGGATGTGAGAAATCAGGAAAGGTGGATCTCGTGATGACTCTTGAATAGATGAGAAGGCAGGAAAAAGTGACTTTAGGAAAATGATTGCTCTAGGAAAAAGCCTCAAAGTAGAAGTCACATTTTAGGTAGATGGTTCTGGAATGTTCTGTACAAGAAACATGACGAGCGGGCATGCTGAGGGTAAGGAATAGACGGCACAGATGCAGAGAGAGGAAGTCTCAATTTTCATGAAGAACAGAGGGAATAGGAAGGGGAATCACAGAAGAGCTCATCAAAAACTGAATTTCAGAATTTGGATCTCAGCTTGGAGTGTGGAGATCATTCTTTAGCTACCATCAGTACCTGTAAACAAATGACTGGACAATAATTCAGCATTAGGGAGATTAACTGCTGTCAGTCTAAAAAAGATGGCTTTCAGAGACAATCAGAATTTAACAGTGCTTTTGGGCTATTTAAATTACTAGTGAATAGGTATGCCTTTAACTTATAGCTTGTGATTAGTTGCTCAGTCTTGTCTGACTCTTTGCGATCCGTTGGACTGTAGCCTGTCAGGCTCCTCTGTCAATGGGGATTCTCCAGCCAAGAAAACTGGAGTGGACTGCCATGCCCTCCTCCAAGGGATCTTCCCAGCCCAGGGATTGAAACCAAGTCCCTTGCATTGCAGGTGGATTCTTTACTATCTGAGCCACCAACTTACAGATTAGTTACAAAAAATAAACAAAAATTTTTTTATCCTAAATAAAACTTAATTCTTCCAATGGGACAAGCAAGTTTTCTTTTCATAAAACACCTCAGTCTATTCTGTAGTATCTTCTTAGATTTAACTGATTTCATTTTAAGGAATTTAGGGAATTTTGGTACAGAAATAACAATTCAAAATTTATTTAGTACCCATTTGCCTCATACTGGCTAATAACAGATCACTAAGTAGATATTGTTCAAATTAATCTTTTGTAACTCCTTAAGTTACAAATTAATCTTTTGTAACTCTGTTGGATCATCGAAAAAGCAAGAGAGTTCCAGAAAAACTTCTATTTTTGCTTCATTGACTACGCCAAAGCCTTTGACTATGTGAATCACAACAAACTGTGGAAAATTCTGCAAGAGATGAGAATACCAGACCACCTTACCTGCCTTCTGAGAAATGTGTATGCAGGTTAGAAACAATAGTTAGAACCAGACATGGAACAACAGACTGGTTCCATATCGGGAAAGGAGTACATCAAAGCTATATATTGTCACCCTGCCTATTTAACTTACATGCATATCATCCGAAATGCTGGGCACAAGCTGGAATCAAAATTGTTGAGAGAAATACCATTAACATCAGATATGCAGATGACACCACCCTTATGGCCGAAAGTGAAGAACTAAAGAGCATCTTGATGAAAGTTAAGAGAGTGAAAAAGTTGCTTAAAACTCAACATTCAGAAAACTAGGATCATGGCATCCAGTCCCATCACTTCATGGAAAATATATGGAGAAACAGTGGAAACAGTGGCTGACTTTATTTCTGGGGCTCTAAAATCACTGCAGATGGTGACTGCAGCCATGAAATTAAAAGATGCTTACTCCTTGGAAGGAAAGTTATGACCAACCTAGACAGCATATTAAAAAGCAGATACATTACTTTGGCAACAAAGGTCCATCTAGTCAAGGCTATGGTTTTTCCAGTAGTTATGTATGGATGTGAGAGTTGGACCATAAAGAAAACTGAGTGCCAAAGAATTGATGCTTTTGAACTGTGGTGTTGGAGAAGACTCTTGAGAGTCCCTTTGACTGCAAGGAGACCCAACCAGTCCATCCTAAGGGGAATCAGTCCTGAATATTCATTGGAAGGACTGATGTTGAAGCTGACATTCCATTACTTTGGCCACCTAATGCGAAGAGCTGACTCATTTGAAAAGACCCTGATGCTGGGAAAGATTGAAAGCTGGAGGAGAAGGGGATGACAGAGGATGAGATGGTTGAATGGCATCACTGACTCAATGGACATGAGTTTAGGTGAACTCCGGGAGTTGGTGATGGACAGGGAGGCCTGGCGTGCTGTGGTTCATGTGGTCGCAAAGAGTCGGACATGACTGAGCAACTGAACTGAACTGAACTGCAACATTGGTGCACCCCAGAAGACAGGCAAGAACATTTTTTTTCCTAGAATGCAAAGTTTTTTGCCCTTTCCATACAAACTCTATAAAACTAGCTGGCCAGTGGTGACACCTTCTACCAGTACCTGAGCAAAGCCTTGGTATAACCCACTGCCTGCCATATGCTTATTAAAATGTCAGTACTCCAGAAGGGAGGCTGACTCCAGTCAACACACTTACAGCTCTGAAATCCTTTCTCAACTAGAAATTGAAGCTTCTTGTTACATACTGGATCCTACTTTACAAAAATTCTTAAAGGTTAAAAGAGTTTTGTATGTGAAAACACTTTTTAAGTTTCAAAGTGCTGTGGAACTGTTAGCTATTATTTCTGAGACCCATAATTGTTTTGTATAGAGAATAGCTATCACACAAAATCACGTTTAAAAACAAAACCAAAAAAGAAATTCAACTTTGTCATTTCCTTATTTGGGAGAAGTTTTGATGTATATTGAGGTAAGTATGAAATTAGTCAAAATTGGATTTGCATGCATTTTCACAGAACTGAACTTTTAGTATTTACTTTTCTCCAATTCTTGAATATTTCCTTGGTGTGTGTATGTGTGTGAAGTGAAATTACCTTTCTTAAATAATAATGTTTCATACCGATTTCACATAAGAATGCCTATGAAAAATTTTGATATTATAATTGCTGTGCAGAGAAGAGTCTCAGTACATGTGGGTTGAACCTGCGAAATTCTTTCACAGGTTTTTCTCTTGACCATTTCTCCCTTGAGAAAGTCAAGATTGAAAAAGACAATGTGAATTTCTTTTATTGTTGTTGCTTTTAATTTTAATAATTATCCTGTGTGTGTCTGTATGTGTGTTAGTTGCTCAGTCCTATCCAACTCTGTGATCCCATGGACTGTAGCCTGACAGGATCCCCTGTCCATGGAATTCCCCAGGCAAGAATACTGGAGTGGATAGCCATTCCCTTCTCCAGGGCATCTTCCCAACCCTGAGAAAGAACCTAGTTCTGCTGCATTGCAGGCAGGCAGATTCTTCTCCATCTGAGCCACCAGGGAAGCCCTATAGCAGATATATACAATAAAATAATAATAAAATTAAATAACTAAAGTCTCAAGTTTAAAATAGTTATTTTCCACGAAAGAGTCTTTTTTGCAGCTTTTTAGTAGATTTTATTTATTGGCGTATAAAAGCTAGCTGCTTTTGATAGCTAGAGCCCTCACCATTCAAGAGTGCACCTCTAGAGCATAGCAGCCATCTGCTGCTGCTCCCTAGTGGCTGCCCCCAAAGTGGCCAGATTCTCTGAACCTTGAGTGGAAGAAGGGGGAGGAGCAGCTGTTCTGGAGTTCTGTGTCTGCCTCTGCCCTTCTACCACCTGGCATATTATACTGCTTGACTCATGGAGCGGCACATACACTTAAGCCAAGCTGCATTTCTCCCCTCATCAGTGGCTCATTCCTCATACTAACCACCAATCTCTTCTCTACCATCACTTACCCTTCTCCCTTCTCCTATTCCCATTCTTTCTATAGGATGCTAAGTGGGAGCAGGATTGAGAGGCTGTATCCAGAGGGATGTGAGATTCTGGCCAACCTGTATCTTGCTTCCCTTGTCACTACTTTTATTTCATTAACCAAAAAATTCTTCCCATGTCAGGAATATATGTAAATACATCATTTCATTTAGCTTCAAAGCAGCCCTTTATGATGATAGTGCTGTTTATATGTAACAGGAACAATATGTCTGGTCTTCTCTTTAAGGAGAACCATCTTTGCTGTCTATAATTAGGTCTATGAGTGAGGGGGGAGTCTGGAATCATTGAAATAAGCTTGATTGATTTACACTGAAAAGATCAGAGAAAGAAAGAAATACATCTAGCAGATCAGAAGGAGTATAGAGAAAGGGGTCTGGGCTGCTTTGGTGGGAGATTTTGAAAGGGAAGAAAGAAGAAAGAGTCTTTCAAACTGCTGCAAGAAAGAAAGATAAATGAATGCTTGAGATCAAGAGATCGTACATGGAAGAAAGCTTGCTCAAGAAGGATACCAAATTTTTAAGAAATTGTGCTTGGTTAGATGGGTTACATAAAGAGTCATCATTTGGAATTACTGAGAAACTTCAATGAATATTTAATCTCCTCCAAATTATTATTTGGATATTTAGTCACTATGTTGTTGTGCCATGAGGCAGCTGGGTTTTCTGTAGTTGTAGTATTCCAATGTAAAATGGTATACCTAATGTTTTTTGGAGTAACCAGGGAAAAGGGGCCACCAGAAAATTTAAGGACAGCCAGTGAGCTGGTTCTAAGGCAGAGCCTGGAATTCAGTGGATTATGAGTCATGGTATGCTATCCTGGTCTAGTGGAGTCAGTATTCATCAGGGAGCCTCCACACAGGAAGTATAGATTTCACACATCAAGAGCCAAGTCAGTTGATAGTATCAGACAATAGATGTAGTCTCTGTGCCAGTCAGCAAAACAGTCCAAAAAATAAAGGAGGATCCTGTTTAAAAAACAACAACAACAAAAAAAAAACTAGTTCACTGCAGTTTGAAAGTATCTAATTAAAAAGGAAGGAAGGCTGATTCCTCCAGCTTCACTTTTCTTTCTCAAGATTACTTTGGCTGTTCGGCGTCTTTCATGTTTCCATACATAGTGTGAGATTTTTTTGTTTGTTTGTTTTAGTTCTATGAAAAATATCATTGGTACTTTGATAGGGATTGTATTGAATCTGTAGATTGCTTTGGGTAGTATAGTCATTTTCACAGCATTGATTCTTCCCCTCCAAGAACATGGTATATCTTTCCATCTGTTTATGTCATTTTTGATTTCTATCATCAGTGTCATAGTTTTCTGCATACTGGTCTTTTGTCTCTTTAGGTAGGTTTATTCTTGGGTATTTTATTCTTTTTGTTGCAATGGTGAATATGATTGTTTCCTTAATTTATTTTTCTGCTTTTTCATTGTTAGTGTATAAAAATGCAAGGGATTTCTGTGTATTAATTTTATATCTTGCAACTTTACTATCTTTATTGATTAGCTGTGGTAAGTTTTTAGCACCATCTATAGGGTTTTCTATGAACCACCTCCTAGAGTAATGGAAATGAAATCAAAAATAAACAAATGGGACCTAATTAAACTTAAAAGCTTTTGTGCAGCAAAGGAAACCATAACGAAGATTAAAAGACAGCCCTCAGAATGGTAGAAAATAATTGCAAATTAAACAAATGACAAATGATTAATCTCTAAATATATATAACCAGCTCATAAAACTCAAAATCAACAAAACAAACTGCCCAGTCAAAAAATGGGCAGAAAATCTAAACAGACATTTCTCCAAAGATGACATGCAGATGGTCAATAAACATATGAAAAACACATAAAAAGATGCTTGACATTACTAATTACTGGAGAAATGCAAATCAAAACTACAAAAACTTCAGTGTCATCTCATCAGTCAGAATGGCCATCATCAAAAAATCTACAAATAGTAAATGCTGGAGAGGGTGGAGAAAAGGGAACCCTCATACACTCTTGGTGGGAATGTAAACTGATACAGACATTATGGAGACTAATATGAAGATTCTTTAAAAGCTAGGAATAAATCTGCCATATGACCTAGCAATCCCACTGCTGGGCCTGTACCCCGAGAAAGTCACAGTTCAAAAGACACATGTACCCTAGTGTTCAGTATTAAAATTGCCAAGACCAGGAAGCAACCTAGATGTCCATATACAGATGAATGGATAAAGATGAGATACATACATACAAGGGGATACTACTAAGCCACAAAAAATAATGAATTTGAGCCAGTTCTAGTGAGGTAGATAAACTGAGAATCTGTTATACGGAGGGAAATAAGTCAGAAAGCAAAAAACAGATATTGTATATTAATGCATATATATAGAATCTAGAAAAATGGTATTGATGACCCTGTTTGTAGGAAAGGTATACATAGATGTAGAGAATGGATTTGCGGACACAGTGGGGGAAGAGAGAGTGAGGTGAATGGAGGAAACAGCATTGAGATATAGATAGATAGATAGATAGATAGATAGATAGATAGAGAGAGAGATAGATAGACAGATATACTCTATCATGTGTATAATAGATATTGCTGGTGAGAAGTTGCTGTGTAACACAGGGAGCCAAACCTGGGTTTCTGTGATGTCCTTGTGGGATGGGTTTAGATGAGGTGAGGGGGGGGATATATGTAAAGTTATGACTCATTTGTGCTGAAACCAACACAACCCAGTAAAGGAATTTTCCTCCAATTAAAAAATAAATTTTAAAAAATGGAAGGAAGGAGATAGAGAAAGAAATGAAATGTTGAATTGCCCTGAAAGATTTAAGATCCTGAAGCCCTTAAAGATGTAACTTATAGAAAAAAATTGATAACACAGTTGGAAAACACATCAGAAGATTTTAAACAAAGAGCAGTCCTGAGTACATAGGTTTATCACTGGCTAGAGGTTGGATGGGAAAATCCTTAGCTCCTAAGAAAAGGCATCCAGCATCAGAATGTGTTCATGATGAGTGTGTGTTCAGTTACTCAGTTGTATCCAACTCTGCAACCCTATAGACGGTAGCTCCCAGGCTCCCCTGTTCGTGGGATTCTCCAGGCAAGAATACAGGAGTGGGTTGTCTTATCCTTCTCCAGGGCATCTTCCCAACCCAGGGACTGAACTCAAATTTCCTAAGTATTCTGCATTGGAGGCAGAGTCTTTACTGCTGGGCCACTGAGTATTGGCTTTCCAAATTCATCACATCTTTTCTTTATTTCCTTTCAGTCTGTGCTCAGACTTAACTTCACTGTTGCCTAAGCCTTCACTCAATCATGATAAGCTCTTTATGGTTATCTGTTAAATAGCTCTTATATCCCAGCTGAAATCTGTGAATTTGCATATGTGCCACAGTGACAAAGAGTTTAATGTTCTGACAGTTCAGTTCAGTTCAGTTCAGTCAATCAGTCATGTCCAACTCTTTGTGACCCCACAGCCTGCAGCACGCCAGTCTTCCCTGTCCATCACCAACTCCCGGAGCTTGCTCAAACTCATTTTAATCAAGTCAGTGATGCCATCCAACCATCCCCATCTATTGTCATCCCCTTCTCCATCTGCCTTCAATCTTTCCCAGCATCAGGGTCTTTTCCAATGAGTCAGTTCTTCACATTAAGTGGTCAAGTATTAGAGCTTCTGCTTCAGCATCAATCCTTCCAATGATAATTCAGGACTGATTTCCTTTAGGATTCACTGGCTTGATATCTTGCAGCCCAAAGAACTCTCAAGAGTCTTCTCCAATGCCACAGTTCAAAAACATCTATTCCTCAATGCTCAGCTCTCTTTATGGTCCAACTCTCACATCCATACATGACTACTGGACAAACCATAGCTTTGACTATACAGACCTTTGTCAGTAAAGTATGTCTCTGCTTTTTAATATGATGTCCAGGTTGGTCATAGCTTCTCTTCCATGGAGCAAGTGTCCTTTAATATCATGGCTGCAGTTATGATCTGTGATTTTGGAATCACAGATTTGGAGCCCAAGATTTTGTGATTTTGGAGCCCAAGAAAATAAAGTCTCTCACTGTTTCCATTGTTTCTTTGCTGTTTGAATGTGGAGTATTTTTTTTAAATTTTATTTACTTATGGCTGTGCTGGTCTTCACTGGTGCTCGAGGGCTTTCTCTAGTTTCAGAGCATGGGGGCTATTCTTTGTTGCAGGCCCTAGAGCATGCAGATATCAGTAGTAGTGGCACATGGGATCAGTTGCTCCACAGCATGTAGAATCTTTCTGGACCAGGGATCAAACCCATGTCCTCCACATTGGCAGGTGGATTCTTATCCACTGCACCACCTGGGAAGTCCAAATGTTGAGTATTGAGCCAGGTTTTTTACTGTCCTCTTTCACTTTTATCAAGAGTCTCCTTAATTCCTGTTCACTTTCTGCCATAAGGGTGGTATCGTTTATATATCTGAGGTTATTGACATTTCTCTTGGCAATCTTGATTCCAGCTTGTGCTTAATTCAGTCCAGCATTTTGCATGATGTACTCTGCATAAAAGTTAAATAATCAGGGTGACAATATACAGCCTTCACGTATTTCTTTCCCAATTTTGAATCAGTCTGTTGTTACGAGTCCAGTTCTAACTGTTGCTTCTTGACCTGCATAAAGGTTTCTCAGGAGGCAGGTAAGGCATTCTGGTATTCCCATCTCTTGAAGAATTTTCCACAGTTCGTTGTGATCCACACAGTCAAAGGCTTTCATGTAGTCAATAAAGCAGTAGATGTTTTTCTGGAATTCTCATGTTTTTTTTTGATGGTCCAACAGATGTTGGCACTTTGATCTCTGGATCCTCTGTCTTTTTAAAATCCAGCTTGAATATCTGGAAGTTCTTGGTTAATGCACTGCTGAAGCCTAGCTTGGAGAATTTTGAGCATTCCTTTTCTAGCGTGTGAGATGAGTGCAATCGTGCAGTAGTTTGAGCATTTTTTGGCATTATCTTTCTTTTTGACTGGAATGAAAACTGATCTTTTCCAGGCCTGTGGCCACTGCTGAGTTTTCCAAATTTGGTGACATATTGAGTGCAGCACTTTCACAGCATCATCTTTTAGGATTTGAAATAGCTCAACTGGAATTCCATCAACTTCACTAGCTTTGTTTGTGGTGATACTTCCTAAGGCCCACTTGACTTCACATTCTAGGATGTCTGTTTCTAGGTGAGTGATCACACCATCATAGTTATCTGGGTCATGAAGGTTTTTTTGTATAGTTCTTCTGTGTATTCTTGCCACTTCTTCTTAATATCTTCTGCTTCTGTTATATCCATATTGTTTCTGTCTTTTACTGGGTCCATCTTTCACATCTGACTGTAAAAAGGGTACTTTTTTGATATATTCATTTATTAAAACAGCCGTTACTATTCAGTGTTAGCACATTGAACAGCATCATTGACTAATCCTAGAAATATGAATTTAGTTCCCAGGTTAATTGATGATGATACTGGCTTCATTTAAATTGGGGTCACAAGGCTCATTTTATTTTATTTTTTTTTCTTTACTTTATTGTGTTGGTTTTGCCATACAGTAACATGAAACTGCCATGGGTCTACACATGCTCCCCCTCCAGAACCCCCCTCCCTCCCCGCTCCCGACTCCCTCCCCCTGGGACATCCCGGTGCACCAGCCCCAAGCATCAACCCTGGGCTGGCGATTTATTTCACATATGGTAATTAACATGTTTCAATGTCTTTCTCCCATATCATCCCACCCTTGCCCTCTTCCACAAAATCCACGTGTCCATTCTATACATCTGTGTTCCTTTTGCTGTCTCGCATGCAGGGTTCTCATTACCATCTTTCTAAATTCCATATATATGCGTTAGTATACTGTATTGTTGTTTTTCCTTCTGGCTTACTTCACTCTGGATAATAGGCTCCAGTTCCGTCCACCTGAGTAGAACTGATTCAAATGAATTTTTTTTTAATGCTGAGTAATATTCCATTGTGTATATGTACCACAGCTTTCTTATCCATTCGTCAGTTGATGGGCATCTAGGTTGCTTCCATGTCCTGGCTATTGTAAACAATGCAGCGATGAACATTGGGGTACACGTGGCTCTTTCAATTCTGGTTTCCTCGGTGTATATGCCCAGCAGTGGGATTGCTGGGTCATATGGCAGGTCTATTTGCAGTTTTTTAAGGAACCTCCACACTGTTTTCCATAGTGGCTGTACTAGTTTGCATTCCCACCAACAGTGTAAGAGGGTTCCCTTTTCTCCACATCCTCTCCAGCATTTATTGCTTGTAGACTTTTGGATGGCAGCCATTCTGACTGGTGTAAAGTGATATCTCATTGTGGTTTTGATTTGCATTTCTCTGATAATGAATGATGTTGAGCATCTTTTCATTTGTTTGTTAGCCATTTTTATGTCTATACAAGGCTCATTTTAAAATTTGTTTTGAAGTCTTTATTTTAGAAAAGGGCTTGAAATAGATTTTTGATATCACCTCTCCAGACCCTGGATTCAGTGTAGAGAGGCAATATCTTTAAATTGTCTGTAAGTTTTTTGCATAACTTTATTATTTTTTAGCTTGAATTCTTCATTTATCAAGTTATTTACTGACATTACCATAAGAAAGTCAAAGACTTGGTTCCCTTTTGCTACCCTCCCCTCTCTCTTCTCCTCCCAGTATTTGTTTTTTATGGTATTATTTTGAAACTCTGGTTTTTCTTCTGGTAAATTCTGTGACCACAGAAAAATATGCTTAAGCCTCTATTTCTGTCTCTAACCTTTTGGCATATATCTTATGACATGTATTTCTGCTCTCTGTTTTATAAGAAAAATATGTTAAAATATATACATTTTGTTATGCTCTGTCTTTTCATTGATATAACCCATTTTTCTGAAGCCACACTTTCACTATTTAATCATTAAGTTTTTGACATTGACCCTCTGTCCCAGAAGGGCAGCCACAACTGGCTTCTCTGTTTCTGTCCCTAGATTGACTCTAAAAGTAGAAAACAATTAAACATTTACCCTATTTTGAGTATGTAAACATTATTTAAGTTCTGGGCTGAGATTTCTGTTTCCTATTTTGAAAGGTCTGTTTCCATAAACCTGGCCCTTTCAGAGGAGAATGTTTCTGGCTTCAAGGTCAGATGGAGTCTCGTCTCTTATACTCAGTCTGTTGCTTGACATTCAAATGCATTTTTGTTTGTTTCATAGTCAGACTTTTAAAAAGCTATTTGTCCTGACTGTTCCAGTAGCCATTCTGTTTATTTTTCCTTGCAGGGTTTGTCACTGTTCTCTCTCTCTGTCTCTGTCTCTCTCTCCATTATCATCATGGGTCTTCCTTTAACCCTCTTGGAAATTTTCCTTCTGTATCTTTCTGTCTCCCTAGTTCCACTTTACTGGTTGCTTTCTAAGTTCCTTGCATAAATATCTTTCCCTGATTTCCCTTCTTGGATGGAATCTCATCTTATGAATTTCATAATTTCCTTTTAATTTACTTCTTATGTTTTGGAAATACATATTTAACTGAATCTCCATTGTAGTGACAGAGGAGCCTGGGAGGCTACAGTTCACAAGGTTGCAAAGACTCGGACTTTATTGAAGTGGTTTAATACACACAGGGTGCAAGGGAACAAAACTATCTCAGTAAATGTCTCAAAAATAACTTTATTTTGACTGGTACTTAGTTCATAGATTTGTTGAATTTGGAAGCACTGATAGAAAATTATTTTTGTTCAGAATTTTGAAGGATCTTTGGTTGTTTCTAATATCCAGTAATGCTAACCAGGAATACCTCTGAAAGAAATTAAGAATGACTTGACATCATCTGTCATTTCTTGTACAGGGGACTCCAGGCTTTTTTCAATGTGAAGACTCAAGTCTGAAGCCCTGGAACATTTCTTTATATGGTTTATTAGATTTTATACTACCCTCAATCTTCTCTTATTTTTCTTTTTGTTATTTTCTTAGTCAAATATCATACCTTGTAGGATGATTCTTTATCTGCTATAATGTATCCTTTTGCTTTATGCATTCTATGTGGTCTCACATTTATCTTCAATCTTTCCAACTTTTTATTTCAGCAATTATATTATTAATATCTAAGATTAGCTTTTTTGTTCACTTTTGTGGTTGTTCAGTTTCTCAGTCCTGTCCGATTGTTTGTGACGCCATGGACTGCAGCATACCAGGCTTCTCCACCACCTCCCAGACCTTGCTCAAACCATGTCCATTGAGTCAGTGATACCATGCAGTGTCCCCTTCTCCTCCTGCCTTCAATCTTTTCCAGCATCAGGGTCTTTTCCAATGAGCTGACTCTTTGCATCAGGTGACCAAATTATTGGAGCTTCAGCTTCAGCATCAGTCCTTCCAATGAATATCAGGGTTGATTTCCTTTAGGATTGACTGGTTTGATCTCTTGCAGTCCAAGGGACTCTCAAGAGTCTTCTCCAACACCACAGTTCAAAGCATCAATTCTTTGGCATTCAGCCTTCCTTATGGTCCAACTTTCACATCCATACATGACTACCAGAAACACCATCGCTTTGACTATATGGACCCTTGCTGGCGAAGCAACGTCTCTGCTTTTTAACATGCTGTTTAAGTTGGTCATAGCTTTTCTTCTTTTAAGAGCATATTATTTGTATTTATGGGTATACTTTATTTAATTTATTTAATTTTAACATTGTTTTAATTTTTTTTTGCTTTTTATTTTATATTGCTGTATCATGACTCACAATGTTGTGACTGTTATTTACAATGTTTTAAAGTTTCTTTTCATTCTGTGTAACAGCTCAGTTTCCTCCAAGATCAGAGAGTTTTCAGTTGATCTTCTGATCTCTCTTTCCCTTTTCTGTTTGGTGACTCTTGGTTTTAAAAATTCCTGGATAGTCGGAATGGGTTCCCCCTGTTTCTGTGAAAGTTTATGGATATGTTTCCCCCTTCTTTGATCTGAGGGAGACTCAGACCAGAAGCTCTATGCAGGTGGAAGGAGGGTGAGATGTATTTGTTGGTTGGTGAAGAGGATTTTTCCTCCTGAGAGGAAGATCAGCATACGCACTAAAAGTCTTAGTATTCTATATTAGTATTCAAATATTCTGGCCTATTTTTGTCCAATTTCTTTAAGAAGAGACTTCTGGTTTCTTGTCTGGCAGTAAATGGCAATTGAGAAGGATGAATATCCCATTCATCAGTGATCCTGCACATCTACTATTTCAGCACAATATTTTAATATCATTTAAAGGACATAAAATTCGAATTACTTGCTATCTCTGAATATTGTGTCTCCATGGGGTTCCCTTTGGGCAAACTGGTTTTCTTTGAAGCCCCCTAGCAATGTATTTTAGGTTATGAACTCTCCGTTTGTTTTTTCAAACTTTTTATTTTGTATTGGGATATAGCTAATTAGCAATGTTCATTTATTTTTATCAACCCATGAGCCTTCATTTTCAGATTTTCTGGGATTTATTAAATATCTAATCTGTTGGTGATAACTCCATTTTGTGTAACTGTGTGTGTGTCTTTACTGACTATTCTTTCTTACACAACTATACTGTTCCTACAGAAGACTCGAAGGGATGGCCAGCAAATTCATGAGCCCACTTCACAACCTAGATCAGCAATATCAATGTGATTTTGAAAGTAACCTCAAGAAATATTGTCTCATTTGTGAAGAGAGAAATTCTCTACTAATTGTGTAGATTATTAGATTTAGAAAAGAAGTGGTAGACAAGAATCTGGCCATAACTTATACTGCCAACATTCCAAGTAAATGTTCTTAAGGCAAGGTTTTGTTAAGATATTTATAAATGAATAAAAGAATTAGCTGGACAGAGTTCTGGATTGTGTTTTTGCTCTTTCACATCCTGATCATCCTAGAATGGAGCAGCCAGAAGTGTTGTCATGGTAACTCTTATGGGTGGGAGTTATTGCAGAGAATATCAGAGAACAAGCCCGAAGTTTTTTTAGTAGCTTTATAATTTAGCATGAATAAAGACATTTTTTTCAAGAGCTCTTCAACTTTCCAATATATGGGCAATAGGAATAGCTCTAAACAAAATTATTCATTGTTACCACTTACAAAAACTTCTTTAGAGATTTCTAGTCCTTGTCAGTGGGTGGATTGCTTCCTAGGCATATAAGAAATACTTTGAATTTCTAAATTATAGTGTATTTTATATTCATACAATGAAATTGGCTATTGCAGCTGTAGTAGCTTAATGTTTTGAGCCCTGAGGTTATAATAATGAAATATCCTACCTGACAGATGTCTAAGATCCATATCCTATTCCATGCTTAGTGACACAAGGAATTTTTTATCCAACACTATTCTATACTCTGTGCTTCCCTGGTGGCTCAGTGGTAAAGAATCTGCCTGCCGGTGCAGGAGACTCGTTTTGATCCTTGGGTTGAGAAGATCCCCTGGAGAAGGAAAAGGCTACACACTTCAGTATTCTTACTTGGGAAATTCCATGGTCAGAGGATCCTGGTGGGCTACAGTCCACAGGGTTGCAAAAGAGGTGAACAAGATTTAGCGAGTAAACAGAAACAAAAAATGCTATACTGTGTCCTGGAGAGAGAGTGCAGGTGAACTGAAATCAGATACAAACTGACTGAAGGCCAGAAAATATTAATACATGGTGGTAAAAGTGAGCATATGGCAAAGTACTAATTGAAAAGTAATGAGATGAGGAAGAAGCACCTAGGTAGGGGAAAGTCAATACCAATCAAAAGAAATATCAAATTAGGAATCAAGGAGACTGGAATAATGTGATGCAGTCTAGAGCTAGGGAAAGGTTAAGATGAAAGTCAAAAACTTCTGGTCATAAGATTCAAGAGAGTAAAAAATAAACACACTTCCGGTGACTGTAGAGAGAGAAAATCTTTTCTTATGGGAGTAGGTTGTTCTTGGAGCTCTGATTGAAAACTCTAAGCATTTTTAAGGACTGGAATTTTAAAAAGGCTAATTTCTAAGATTGATATTGTTTAGATCTGAAAAGCTGGCAGAACTGGAATTGATTTGGGTACCTGTCATTTGCCTTTCTGTATTCAACTAATCTGAACACTTTGCAGCCAATAATAGATTTTCCTTTCTAAATGGATGAGACTGCATTTGGGAATAAGTTTATCATTGGGGGTTGTAGAAGACACACTTTACACATGACTAGGAAGAACCACTTGTCCCCTTCAATCCTCATAATCACAGCAAAATTGACAACACTAGCTAAGAAAAGCCCCCTCCTTGCAACTTCTCTACCTGACTTCATTCAAATTTTGGTGACACATGTTAATACCACCTGAGAAGTCCTGCACATCCTGACAGAAAGTCTGTCAGAATTTGATTGGCAGCTCTGATCTGAATACAAAGTGTCCCTTTCTTCTTGAAAGAAGAGGAAAATTAAAAATAAATTTTTTTCTGCATGTTTGTCTCTTTTTAAAGAAGTTCAATATGTCTTGGGAGAACAAAAATTTTGTTACTTGGAGCCTGTCACAGTTGTTAAATATCCAAGTTGGAAAGTACTTCTTTGCAAACAATATCTACTTGACTTTTTTGCCAGCTTAATTTTAGGGAGCAAATTAAGGAAATGTTGGATTTTGACTACATTATGTAAGACACAAACAAAATGAGAGTAAGAAACTCCTCTGTCTTTGATGAGCCGCTGTTCTGAAAGAAGAAATAATATGTTCCTTTTGAGATATTTGTGAAACTTTTGTATGTTTATTTGGAACAACTAAACTTTGGGGACATAAATTTTGAAAGGACAATTTTTTTTTAGGAACAGTATTGCTTTACAGTGTGCTAGTCTCTGCTGTACAGTAAAGGGAATCAGCTATATGTATACACGTGACACTAAAAGATGAACTCCCCAGGTCGGTAGGTGCCCAATATACTACTGGAGAAGAGTGGAGAAATAACTCCAGATAGAACGAAGAGATAGAGCTAAAGCAAAAATAATGCCCAGATGTGGATATGACTGGTGATGGAAGTAAAGAACAATATGGCATAGGAAACTGAAATGTTAGGTCCATGAATCAAGGTAAATTGGAAGTGGTCAAACAGGAGATGGAAAAAGTGAACATCGACCTTTTAGGAATCAGTGAACTAAAGTGGACTGGAATGGGAAAATTTAATTTAGATGACCATTGTATCTACTACTGTTGTCAAGAATCCTTTAGAAGAAATGGAGTAGCCCTCATAGTCAACAAAAGAGTCTGAAATGTGGTATTTGGGTGCAGTCTCAAAAATGACAGAATGATCTCTGTTTGTTTCCAAGGCAAACCATTCAATATCACAGTAATCCAAGTCTATGCCCCATCCAGAAATGCTGAAGAAGCTGAAGTTGAACGGTTTTGCTATGCCCTACAAGACTTTCTAGAACTAACACCAAAACAAAACATGTCCTTTTCATCTAGGGGACTGGGATGCAAAAGTAGGAAGTCAAGAGATACCTGGAGTAACAGGGAAGTTTGGCCCTGGAGTAGAAAATGAAGCAGGACAAAGGCTAACAGAGTTTTGTCAAGAGAACACACTGGTCATAGCAAACACTCTTTTCCAACAACACAAGAGATGACTCTACACATGGACATCACCAGATGGTCAATACAAAAATCAGATTGATGGTGTTCTTTGTAGCTGAAGATGGAGAAGCTCTATTCAGTTAGCAAAAAGAAAAAAAAAAAGACTGGGAGCTGACTATGGCTCAGATCATGAACTCCTTACTGAAAAATTCAGCCTTAAATTGAAAACAGTAGGGAAAACCATTAGACCACTCAAGTATGACCTAAATCAAACCTCTTATTATTACACAATGGAAGTGACAAGTAGACTTAAGGAATTAGATCTGATAGACAGGGTGCTTGAAGAACTATGGATGGAGGTTTGTGACACTGTACAGGAGGTGGTGATCAAGATCATCCAAAGGAAAAGAAATAAAAAAAGGCAATGGTTGTCTGAGGAAGCCATACAAAGAGCTGAGAAAAGAAGAGAAGCTAAAGGCAAAGGAGAAAAGGGAAGACATACCCATCTGAATACAGAGTAGCAAGGAGAGATAAGAAAGCCTTTCTCAGTGATCAGTGCAAAGAAATAGAAGAAAACAATACAGTGGGAAAGATTAGAGCTTTCTTCAAGAAAATTAGAGATACCAAGGGAACATTTCATGCAAAAATGGGTACAACAAAGGACAGAAATAGTATGGACCTAATAGAAGCAGAAGATATTAAGAAGAGGTGGCAAGAATACACAGAAGAACTATGCATAACAGATCTTCATGACCCAGAAAACCACGGTGGTATGATCCCTCACCTAGAGTCAATCATCCTAGAATGTGAAGTCAAATGGGCCTTAGGAAGATCACTATGAACAAAGCTAGTGGAGGTGATGGAATTCCAGTTGAGCTATTTCAAATCCTAAAAGATGACACTGTGAAAGTGCTGCCCTCAGTATGCCAGTAAAGTTGGAAAACTCAACAATGGCCACAGGACTGAAAAAGATCAGTTTTCATTTAAATCCCAAAGAAAGGCAGTGCCAAAGAATGCTCGAACTACTGCACAATTGCACTCATCTCACATGCTAGCAAAGTAATGCTCAAAATTCTCCAAATCAGGCTTCACAGTATGTGAACCAAGAACTTCCAGATGTTCAAGCTGGATTTTAAAAAGGCAGAGGAACTAGGATCAAATTGTTAACATCCACTGGCTCACTGAAAAAGCAAGAGAGTTCCAGAGAAACATCTATTTCTGCTTTGTTGATTAAACTAAAGCCTTTTTTGTGTGGACCACAACAAACTGTGGAAAATTCTTTAAGAAACGGGCATACCAGAACACCTTACCTGCCTCCTGAGAAATCTGTATGCAAGCCAAGAAGCATCAGTTAGAACCAGACATGGAAAAACAGACTGGTTCCAAATAGGGAAAAGAGTACATCAAGGCTGTATGTCATCACCCTGCTTATTTAATTTATATGCAGAGTACATTATGAGAGACACTGGGCTGGATAAAGCACAAGCTGGAATCAAGATTGCAGGGTGAAACATCAATAACCTCAGATATGCACATTATAGCACCCTTATGACATAAAGTGGAGAGGAACAAAAAAGCCTGTTGATGAAGGTGAAAGAGAAGAGTGAAAAAGCTTGCTTAAAACTCAACATTAAAGCAAATAAGATCATGGCATCCAGTCCCATCACTTCATGGCAAATAGATGGGGAAACAATGGAAACAGTGAGAGACTTTATTTTCTTGGGCTCCAAAATCACTGCCAATGGTGATTGCAGCCATGGAATTAAAAGACACTTGCTCCTTGGAAGAAAAACTATGACCAACATAGAAAGCATAATGAAAAGCAGAGACATTTTTTGCCAATAAAGGTCTGTCTAGTCAAAGCTATGGTTTTTCCAGTAGTCATGTATGGATAGCTGAGTTGGAACATAAAGAAAGCTGAGCCCTGAAGAATTGATGCTTTTGAACTGTGGTGTTGAAGAAGAGGACTGCAAGAGATACAACCAGTCAATCCTAAAAGAAATCAGTCCTGAATATTCATTGGAAGGACTAATGCTGAAGGTGAAGCTCCAATAATTTGGCCACCTGATGTGAAGAAATAACTCATTGGAAAAGACCCTGATGCTGGGAAAGATTTAAGGCAGGAGGAGAAAGAGATGACAGAGGATTAGATTTCTGGATGGAATCACTGACTTAATGGACATGTGTTTGAGCAAGCTCCAGAGTCGGTGATGGACAGGGAAGCTTGGCATGCTGTAGTCCATGTGGTTCCGAAGAGTCAGACAGGACTGAGCGACTGAACTGATCTGCTCCCTGTTGGGCCTCCCTCCCAATCCTCGCCCCTCCATGCCACCACTCTAGGCCATCACAGGGCACCAAGCTGAGCTCCCTGCTGGCTCTATAGCAGCTTCCTACTAGTATCTATTTTATACAAGGCCATGTATATATGCCAATCCTAATCTCCCAGTTTGTCCCACACTTCCCTTCCCACCCTGTGTCCACAGGTCCATTCTCTATATCTTCATCTCTATTCCTGCCCAGGAAATAGGTTCATCTGTGCATTTTTCTGGATTCCACAAATATATATTAATATACGATATTTCTTTTTCTCTTCCTGACTTACGTCACTCTGTTAACTCGAGGTCCATCCACGTCTCTACAAATGACCCTATTTTCTTTCTTTTAGTGACTGAGTTGACATTCTATTGTATATATATGTCTTTATCCATTCATCTGTCATTGAAAATTTTGTATGTTTCCATGTCCTAGCTATTGTAAATAGTGCTGAAATTAACTTTGGGGTGCAAATTTCCTTTTGAATTATGATATTTTCGGGAGAAAATGGAGCCCTCTTACACTGTGGGTGGGAATGTAAACTGATACAGCCACTGTGGAGAACAGTATGGAGGTTCCTTAAAAAACTAAAAATAGAGCTATCATATGATCCAGCAATCCCAATACTGGGCCTATACCTAAGAAGTATGGCTGATTTCTCATTGTTAGTGTATAGGAATGCCAGAGATTTCTGTGTGTTGATTTTGTATCCTGAAACTTTACTATATTCACTGATTAGCTCTAGTAATTTTCTGGTAGAGTCTTTAGGGTTTTCTATGTAGAGGATCATGTCATCTGCAAAAAGAGAGAGTTTTACTTCTTCTTTTCCAATCTGGATCCCTTTTATTTCTTTATCTGCTCTGATTGTGGTGGCCAAGTCTTCCAAAACTATGTTGAATAGTAGTGGTGAGAGTGGGCACCCTTGTCTTGTTCCTGACTTCAGGGAAAATGCTTTCAGTTTTTCACCACTGAGGATAATGTTTGCTGTGGTTTTGTCATATATAGCTTTTATTATGTTGAGGTATGTTCCTTCTATTCCTGCTTTTTGGAGGGTTTTTATCATAAATGGATGTTGGATTTTGTCAAAGGCTTTCTCTGCATCTATTGGGATAATCATAAGGAAACAATTCCATTCACCATCGAAACAAAAAGAATAAAATACTTAGGAGTATTTCTACCTAAAGAAACAAAAGACTTGTATATAGAAAACTATAAAACACTGATGAAAGAAATCAAAGAGGACACAAATAAATGGAGAAATATACTGTGTTCGTGGATTGGAAGAATCAATATAGTGAAAAATGAGTATACTACCCAAAGCAATCTATAGATTCAATGCAATTCCTATCAAGCTACCAGAGATCTTTTTCAGAGAATTAGAACAAATATTTTCACAATTTGTATGGAAATACAAAAAAACTCATATAGCCAAAGTAATCTTGAGAAAGAAGAATGGAACTGGAGGAATCAACCTACCTGACTTTAGGCTATACTACAAATCCACAGTCATTAAGACAGTATGGTACTGGCACAAAGACAGAAATATAGATCAATGGAACAGAATAGAAAGCCCAGAGATAAATCCACACATCTATGGACACCTTATCTTTGACAAAGGAGGCAAGAATATACAATGGAGAAAAGACAATCTCTTTAACAAGTGGTGCTGGGAAAACTGGACAGCCACTTGTAAAAGAATGAAACTAGATCACTTTCTAACACCATACACAAAGATAAACTCAAAATGGATCAAAGATCTAAGCATAAGACCAGAAACTATAAAACTCTTAGAGGATAACATAGGCAAAACACACTCCGACATAAACCAAAGCAGGATCCTCTATGACCCACCTCCCAGAATACTGGAAAAAAAAGCATGAATAAACAAATGGGACCTAATTAAAATTAAAAGCTTCTGCACAACAAAGGAAACTTTAAGCAAGGTGAAAAGACAGCCTTCAGAATGGGAGAAAATAATAGCCAATGAAGCAACAGACAAACAATTAATCTCAAAAATATACAAACAACTCCTGCAGCTCCATGCTAGAAAAATAAACGACCCAATCAAAAAGTGGGCCAAAGAACTTAACAGACATTTCTCCAAAGAAGACATAAAAATGGCTAACAAACACATGAAAAGATGCTCAACATCACTCATTATCAGAGAAATGCAAATCAAAACCACAGTGAGGTACCACTTTACACCAGTCAGAATGGCTGCAATCCAAAAATCTACAAGCAATAAATGCTGGACAGGATGTGGAGAAAAGGGAACCCTCTTACACTGTTGGTGGGAATGCAAACTGGTACAGCCACTATGGAAAACAGTGGGGAGATTCCTTAGAAAACTGCAAATAGAACTGCCATATGACCCAGCAATCCCACTGCTGGGCATACACACCGAAGAAACCAGAATTGAAAGAGACACGTGTACCCCAATGTTCATCGCTGCATTGTTTACAATAGCCAGGACATGGAAGCAACCTAGATGCCCATCAACTGACGAATGGATAAGCAAGCTGTGGTACATATACACAATGGAATATTACTCAGCATTAAAAAAAAATTCATTTGAATCAGTTCTACTCAGGTGGACGGAACTGGAGCCTGTTTTCCAGAGTGAAGTAAGCCAGAAGGAAAAACAACAATACAGTATACTAATGCATATATATGGAATTTAGAGAGATGGTAACGAGAACCCTGCACTCAAGACAGCAAAAGGAATGCAGATGTATAGAACAGACTCATGGACTCTGTGGAAGAGGGCAAGGGTGGGATGATATGGGAGAATGGCATTGAAACATGTTAATTATCATATGTGAAATCAATCGCCAGCCCAGGGTTGATGCTCGGGGCAGGTGCACAGAGATGTCCCAGGGGGAGGGAGTCGGGAGGGAGGAGGGAGGGGAGTTTTGGAGGGGGAGCATATGTAAACCCATGGCGGTTTCATGTGATTGTATGGCAAAACCAACACAATAAAGTAAAGAAAATTTAAAAAAAGAAGAAGAAGAAGTATGCCTGAGTGAAATTTTGAGAATCATGAGTATGGGGCTGGATCATTAATGTTGAGCAGTGAATTTGTTCTCTGGTTTCTATTCATGGATTACAAGCCTTGATTTTCTCTTGTTTCCCTGAGTTCCCTTTCATTTTAATCAAGCTTGACAGTGATTTTACCTTGACTTCGTCTGTTTTTACTTACTTAGATCCAAGTCTTTTGGTTATGATATCCTACAAACAGTTGTCCTGATACTAAAGACACCAGAGTTTCTACTGCCACTCTTTTAAAATTAATTTTAATGTTATAGAAAATCCTATGGAAGAATAATTCCATGTATTTTTTAACCTGATTGACATTTTTAAGTTTAGGGTAGACATTATTAATTGAAATAATGGAAAGCACTGCACATTTTAATAATTTTCAGCAGACAACAAATAGATGGTCTATAATAAATTTAGGAGACTAATCTTTTACCCAAGTTCTGCCATATTAAAAATCCTCTCAAATTTGAAGTTATAAGAAGTTAAAATAATAGTCTGCAGTGAGACAAGTGACAGAGAGAAAAGGCCATGCAGTTTTCATGGAGAAGTGTAAACTGGAGAAACATATGTTTTGTCAGCTAGTAGATAACCTTAGATTGTTTGGTTTTTGGATTGATGTAATCTCTGAGTCACTCATGTTAATAGAAAAGAATTTAAAAATAAATGTATCATCTAGAAATATTTCATCTTTAATATCTTTTTTACTGTAATTATAAATGAATATATTTGATGTCATGAAATTCATAAAACTTTAAACAGAATGATGGATTCATGTTGGAAATGTTTGAGCCAAGAGATAATATAAAGTTTTGAAGCTACCCTCCTTTTTAGCTTTATACTCATTTCTGATCTATTCTTCTTTCCATTTTTGAGACCCTCAAACTCTGAAATAACAGCCAAACTTCTTCCTTTATTGTTATTTTAACTGGCTTATTAAATAAGTTTAATTTATTGGGGGTATAAATAAAATATTGCTCACTTCTCTTCCAGGTCTTTAGAAAAGTTGAGTGCAAATTCCATAGCTTTCTGATAATTTTTGGCTATCAAAATGAGTTCAGCATCATTTACAACTACAAGTTCATATTCTATCCAAGGCTCTACCCCTTACATCCCCAGTGTAGGCTAGAGCTGTTATTTTGGCCAACTGAAGTGTAAATTAGAGACTGTGGGCAGGAGTGAGTAGGGAGGCATGTCCAAGACTAGTGTTCCCTCTTTAAGCATCTTATTTGTCTCTCTCTACAGCTGGTAAGGGGGCAGAGAGGAGTAATAGGTGAGAATAAGTTCATCTGGTGGCGTGTCAGTAACTGAAATATCCTTGACTTCAGTCTGGTCCAGTCTAGTTCCATCTGCTGGTGACTTGGCTGACAGGTATCTTCTGAATCATTAGATGTTTTGATCTCTTTGAGATGAGTTCAGCTTCACCCTCACATCTTCTCTGATGAGTAACACTTCGGGAAACAACAGCTATAATTCCCTTGCTTGGCCTTTGCTACTGATCAAAATCTCCAGACAAATCTGTGATTAGGAGAGATGTCTCATTGTTTGACTCAGAGGCTGCTTGAAAATCCTACCTACAGTACCTCCCTGTTGTATAACTTCTGTGTTTTCCACATAAAGGCAGGGCTACATTAACTACTACTAAATCCTCTTCCCCATCTCCAAGGTCCTGGAAGTCCCCCACTCTCTCTAAATGTAATCATAATCATCACACTTTTAACTTCAGACTGGATGAGGCACTTTACTGTTGTCATTTTTTATCTTTGATTCAGGCTCCTTTAGCAAGTCTCCAGGCTTGAGTACTCTCTAGCAATAAACACTCTCTGTGTGGACATTCAGTCTCATACACATTAGGACATACATCAGGATATTCTAAAAACCTATCTCACCATCCTTCTTTTTGTTGGTAGCTCCAAATATACCTGTAGGCTCTGTTGCACAGTAGAAATCCACCCAGAACATCTTTTCATCAGATGTCAGTAGTCTCTGCTGTGAATAGTGCCTTTCTCATAAGGCTGAGCATCAGATGGATGCCTTTAGATGGATGCCCTCCACAGCAATTTTTACCATGTATGGATAAAAGTTCAGGGTTATGGTGGGATGAGGTGGGGTCCATCCTTGAAGTGGGATGCTCCTGAATCTTCTTGGTTGGCCTTTTGGGTAGCTTACTGACTCCTTGCTAGAATATAAATCAAAGCAGTTTGGGGGCAGCTCTTCTTTCAGCTTTGGATTTATAACTTAGATTTTTGGGTCAAAGAAAAATGCTCACTCAGCATTATGATTTCTTAGTATTTGGGGGGGTGGCATGAAAACAATGAGTGTTGCTGGTAAAATATGTTTGTCTTAACTTCATAGGATAAGCAACAGTTCTGCTCCTATACAAAGAGGACTTAGAATGGTTCAAACTACCAAGAATTTAAAAATATCACTGATGTCCTAATTAATTGAGGGTGGAATATAATGCCTATGGATTCAATAGGGTCAAGTTTGCTAACTGCAGTATAACAGGGAGAAGTACATACAAGTACCAGGAAGCTAAGGGATCGCCACATTCATTATAATGGGCTTTATAGCTAAAAACATTATATCCATGTATTGTACAATGGGAAGTTCTGAGATACTTTGAATAATAATAGTTAGCCACTTACTTAACCATAAATTCCTTAAGTAATTCTTTGTTTTAACTGTCTTTTTAACATTTAGAACTCATTTATTTAAAGCCTTTGTTTGTTTTAACATAGAGCTTCCATAGTGGCTCAGAGGAAGAGTCAGTTGGCCTGCAATGTAGGAGACCTGGGCTCGATCCATGGGTCAGGAAGCTTCCCTGGAGAAGGGACTAGCAACCCACTCCAGTATTCTTGGCTGGTAAATTTTAGCATAAGTCTTACCTAAATGTTATTTCCTAATTTAGATTCTTAAATGATGCACCACATAGAAACATCTTTCTTAGTTTACACGAACTAAGGATTTCTTCAACATTAAATGTTTATTTAGTATTACATTTCTTTGGATGAAACAATACAGTAAATATCCCTCATGCCAGGATGCCCTAGTCAGTTAAACTCAAAAAACAGTTACCTAACCAGTTATCGCTATTCACCCAGGATAAGTAGTTCAAGAAATCTTAGAAGTAAGCACATTCCTTTTGCCACAAGAAAATGACTGAATCTTGGTGAAACCTCTAACACCAATATGACCTTTCTCCATTTCTCTTTATCAAGAGTTTCACAGCATTGAAACATGTTAATTATCATATGTGAAATCAATCAATCGCCAGCCCAGGTTTGATGCTCAGGGCTGGTGCACCGGGATGACCCAGAGAGAGGGAATCATGAGGGAGGAGGGAGGGGGGTTCTGGAAGGGGAACATATGTATACCCATGGCAGATTCATGTCAATGTATGGCAAAACTAACATAATAAAGTTAAGAAAATTAAAAAAAAAAAAAAAGAGTTTCATCCCAGATACTCTGATGTAAAACTTCAGCCATCGAGACAATATATCTCATTCAACTATAGTTCAGTCCTCTTAATGATCCACCCAGCTGGCAGTTAATGATTTTATCATCTTTAACTATTTTATGGGCTTCCTTGGTGACCCAGACAGTAAAGAGTCCACCTGCAATGCAGGAGACCTGAGTTTGATCCCTGGGTTGGGAAGATCCCATAGAGAAGGAAATGGCAACCTGCTCCAGTATTCTTGCCTGGAGAATCCCATGGACAGAGAAGCCTGGCGGGCCACAGTCCACGAGATCACAAAGAGTCAGACACAACTAACACACACACAACACACAACTATTTTATATATACTCTCTGAATTTTATTATTACATTTCAGGGCTTTGGGAAATTCCTTTTTTAAAAAGATAAGTCAATTGGATATATTATTTAAAGAGAAAGTGTGATTTAAAAGTGTAAAAGAAAATACCTTTACATCACTTACCCATTTTAAAGAAAAACAATAGAAAATTCATGCATAGATGAGGAAGGACCTATAAATCATTGCCGCTGATCAGAATGTATTATCATTTTGAAGTCTGCATGCTCAGTCATGTCCAGCTCTTTGTGCCTTAATCGTAAAAATGAAATATAGTGTGTATTGTTGTTGTTTAGTCACTAAGTTGTGTCTTACTCCTTTGCAACCCCATGGTCTGGAGCCCACTGGACTCCTCTGTCCATGGGATTTGGCAGGCAGGAATACTGGAGTGGATTGCGATTTCGTCCTCTAGGGGAGCTTCCCAACACAGGGATCAAACCCATGTCTCCTGTGATTCCTGCATTGGCAGGCAGATTCTTTACCACTGAGCCACCTGGGAAGTGCAGTATGGTGTATCATCCTGAATTGGTTTTTGTTTTACTACTGCTGCATTCTTTTTAAGGAGTACTACTGCTGTAGTTTTGTTTTTTTTTTTCCTTAAGGAGGTGCAAGATAGAAGGTGCCGATAATAGTAATCATGGTGAACCAGGTGGAATAATGGAATATATATTCTGCTGTGTTGACAACTGCTGGAATCAGTATATCATGCAGTGAGTCATTATAAGTAGGAAAGGTTGACTAAACAAAGTTTGATATAAAACTGATTTCCAGTATCAAAACTCCATTTTCCTACAACTCACATTAAGGAGTGACTTGGAAAAGCTCATGTAACTTCACAGGTTGCTACAATAATTAAATTAAACACAAGATTGTCATTCATGAGTGTATTTTGTTAAAGTTCCTATGTAGCCAAGTTAGTAAATGTACATTTTATCGATCTTCATTGGATAATTGTACTATTCTCATCCTATTCCTAAATGCCAGTTGTCCCAGAATTGTTTAATCCTATCCCCAAGGCTGGAATGCTAATACTTCAAAATGGCACGTAGAGAATTACAGTGCTTCATTAGAGTATTTTTGGTCTCCTTGAAGAAGCCTACTAGAGAAAGTAATTTATTTACCAAATCAGATCTAACTGCTCATCACACTGTGTTCTTAGCCAAAAAGGACATGTTTTGAAGAATAAATTTCATCTGTGGTGTTTGTTTGTTTGTTTACATTGTACTCTTTGGTGTTTTGCTGGTTCATTTAATCTCTATGAAGAGATTTATACTTATTTATTGACTCATTTATAAGTAACAGGGAAAGGCTGACTAAAAGTATTTTCTCCTGCTGTTTGAAATCTCAAGTTGTAAATAAATATCTTTCTAAAATTTTATGAGTCAAGAATACAGAAGTTTTTACATAATTTTTCTCTGTTTGCTATCTTTTCAACAAATATAATAGATCAATGTTATTTCTGCATTATATAAAGCGGATAGAATATTAGCAGTTCCTAATAATTAGAAACCTTGCCAATAACCTGACTTCTAGTTAAAGAAGGTAAAATCCCCTGGAGAAGGAAATGGCAACCCACTCCAGTAGTCTTGCCTGGAGACTTCCATGGACAGAGGAGCCTGGCACGCTAAAGTCCATGGGGTCACAGTTAGACATGACTGAGAGACTAACACTTTCACTTTATAGTTAAAAATCTGTGATTTACATGATCACTAGTATAGACTAAAAATTATATGGCTTTGAAAAGTTCATTGCCCAACATTTTTAGGTTCTTTCATCTGAAATAGAAATTCAGTGGTGCCTTTAAATAAAAGGAAGCAAAGTCAGCGTAGGATATAAGCACTGCTACTGGTACATAGTAAAGATCAGCCCTCTCCTCTGACAATGCAGCTTTGTATCATTGGGTTAGATTTCAAGTGGCATTAGATTTGTTGTTCCAGCTTCCTTAGATCATAAAATGATCATGTCTGTTGACACAATTACAGATGCTGCTATTCAAGATAGAGAGTGATTGAAGAGAATTTCAAAGAAAATCTAATCTATCCAGTTGCAAATAGACACATAGGTCACTTCCAGTGGCATTACACTCACTACTTATGCTGAGCCTACACAACAGAAAAATAAGTTTGGAATTTTCAGCTTCAGTTTAAAATAATGGTTTACTTTCTTACCATGTAGGGCCCTGAAATCCAAAATTTATCCTCAGAGATTCCAGTACCATTGGGAGAATTCACCAAATCAATTGAGCAGTGTTTGATGCTAAACACATTTCATACCCCACCCCTACCACTGTGTATCATTATAAGTTGTTAGGACATTTAAATGGCATTTTAGAAGGAACTGAGTTGCAAGACAATTTCATCCATTCAAGAATTATCCAACATAATAGTAATCGAGATAGAATTTGAATCTTGTTAAAGTTGAAACTGTTCAACTGGTGTTGAAATTACTTGCAGCCGGTATTTCCTTTATGATCTGTGTGCGTGCTGTGTGCTAAGTAGTTTCAGTCATGTACAACTCTTTGTGTCCCTCGGACTGTAGCTTGCCAGACTCCTCTGTCCATGGGGCTCTCCAAGTAAGCACTGAGCTTATTTTGCTTTTCCAGCTACCTGTGGTCCATTTTCTTGTGTACAGTGCGTGTCACACATGCCACTTACACACCATGATTTACTCTAGTGAAATGCGTATAAGATTGCCTTGCATCAATGTACTTGGCCCTCTTCACTAAATGGCAACAGGGCATCAGAACCTGACTTTATGACAAGCGCTAGTTTTCTACTTAGTTGCCCTCCTTATAGCTCTGAGTCCTTAGGTCTAGTACAGTTGCTTTGGTTCTACCTTTGTTGACTGGGAGATTTTTGCAGAAATTAACAACTGTAGCTTTTGATTTCTTATGTATGTTATTTGTTATGTATAAGTCAATATTGAAATACTCACGTTTGAGTAAATACCAAGAGCTTTTTTTGTACTTACTGCATTTATTGGAAACTTTCTACGTATCTTACTAAAGCATTCTAATATTGCATTAGAGTGTGATGGGCGGAATATCAGAGGAACAGAACATCTATTATAATTATCCTGTGTTTCATTGCACTTTTCCCTGGAAAAGAAGACTCTGTATTTTCTGGCAGAACATTTTTTTTTCTTTTTGGTCCTGTAGGTATTACTCCCTACAGAATGTTGTTGTTGGTGGTGGTCAGTTGCTGAGTGGTGTCCAACTCTTTGTGACCCCATTGACTGCAGCACACTGGGCCTGCCTGTTCATTACCAACTCTCGGAGTTTACTCAAACTCATGTCCATTGAGTTGGTGATGCCATCCAACAATCTCCTCCTCTGTCGTCCCCTTCTCCTCTCGTCTTCAATCTTTCCCAGCATCAGGGTCTTTTCCAATGAGCTGGCTCTTTGGCTCTCAGGTGGCCAAATTATTGGAGCTTCAGCTTCAGCATCAGTCCTTCCAATGAATATTCAGGACTGATTTCGTTTAGGATTGACTGGCTTGATCTCTTTGCAGTCTGAGGGATTCTCAAGAGTCTTCTCCAACACCGCAGTTCAAAAGCATTGATTCTTCAGCACTCAGCCTTCTTTATGGTCCAAATCGTACATCCGTACATGACTACTGGAAAAACCATAGCTTTCACTATACAGATCTTTGTTGACAAAGTGATGTCTCTGCTTTTAAATATGCTGTCTATGTTTGTATTCTTTCATTTTTACCTTATAGTTGACAAGGTAGATTTTTGTGGAGGGCTTTTCTAGAAATGAGAAATTTTGTGATGCATCATTTCAAAAAATCTATGGTAATAAACTTGCATTTATAATATACATGAAGTTGGTACAAAAACATAATGGAGGAAAATGTGAATGATACCAACAACTGCAAGTTGGATAATGAATACCTGATCAATTTTAAGCTCTAACAACTTTGCACGATGATGTTTATCATATAACCCTCTAAAATGTATTGATAAGTCTTCAGTCAATAATGTTCAGGTAGCATAAAATGTATTAATATGTCTCCAGTCAACACTGTGGTAAGATTGCAAAGTTTTCTTGTTAAAAATCCTACATGGAAGGAAATCATCAACGGGGCACTGCCAAAGTCTGCTGTGCCTGCCAGTTTATATGGAGACAGTGGTCCAGTGAGTTTTACAGGAAAGGATCCTTGATCTCTTCTTTGGGGAGCAGTCTCATGCAGGCAGGGCTTCCTCGGTGGCTCAGTGGTAAAGAATCTAGCTGCCAAGCAGGAGACTCAGGTTCGATCCCTGGGATGGGAAGATACCCTCGGGGAAGAAATGGGTACCCACTCCTGGGTAATACCCATTCCTGGGAAATCCCATGGACAGAGGAGCCTGGAGGGATACAGTCCATGGGGTCACAGAGTCAGATGTGACAGAAAGACTAAACAACAACTCACTGTAGGTAGCTCATTTTTAGAGCAAGAATGAGGCTCTATTTTGTCTTTTTCTTTTGTATTTGTACTTTGTGCTGTCCTCTAACCCCTCTCTTCAAAACAATATTTATTATATCCATAATTTTTCATGCATCTTTATGGATTCCAAATAAAACTAAAAATACCATTGAAGAAGGCTTGGCATTTATACCTGATTAGAGAAAGAAACTAAAGACAATGTAATGGAAATAACACTTTATTTAGAGGCAAAAAAAGAAAGAAAAACTTTTTTTGGGACAAAAAATATTTCATTTATAGTTCTTTTTTTGTATCTTTTTATTTTAATAGTTTCAGGCATGATTGATGTTTGTAGAACTGCAGTTTCCCTCTGAAAATGAGGCAAGGCTTCTAACTAAAATTTATAAAATCATGTACCTTTTTTTTCAAAGAGGATTGCTTCTCTATTGTACCTCTAGCTTCATTGTTATTCCAGAGCCCTATTTTGAAGCTTTACAATGTAGGTGCCAATCTGAAAACCACAAAACAATAACTTTATTTTTAACTGCTTGCCTCGCTTTGAGAACTGAAATTATTCAAACATGCATCTTCTCTCCTGAGTAATTTTAATTAATGGATACAAAGTGTTTGTCTCTCACTTAAGTAACTTTAGACAAAGTGGGGTATTTCTCCAACTGTATGTATCTAACCTCAAAATAATTTGCTATTTGGGGAAGTAAGGATAGAGGAGAGGGAATAACAGAGGATGAGATGTTTGGATAGTATCACTAACTCAATGGACATGAGTTTAAACAGAAGGACAAGGAAGACTGGTGTGCTGCAGTCCATGAAATTGCAAAGAGTTGGACACAACTTAGCAATGGAACAAAGGACAAGAAAGCCACATGCTGTTGTTTTTGATTTTTTTTTTTTACTTTCAGATATGAGACTATGCTCACTTTTCAACCGGATGTGTTTGGTGCTTCACAGACAGAGCCATTGTACTTTATTTTAGTATTCTGAGATACAATGTTTCCTTGGCATGTCCTCTTACAGCAAATAAAATTACTTTTCATGGATATTACCAAATTTTAAACTGAGAGGATTCAAATGTAATGTTCAAAGTGGAATTCATCCTGAGACCATTTGTTTTCTACCCTGATTTTACACTTTGAGGAAAAAACTATCTCGACACTTACAACCATACAAACAAACATCAAAACAAAACAAGCTATAAAAGCTGAACAAGAATAACAAAATGCTAGTAGAACCTTCATTTAATAATCTGAAGCATCAAATACCAGAAACTCTCAGAATAAATGATTTGCCTTGAAGTTAATAATCAATATAACACCTAGAAAAACAGTTGTAATTACAAACAATAAATCAGTCCTTTGAATGGTTGACAAGACTATGTGATATAGCAAGTACAATAAATGCTGATGTTTGTGATAACTATTCATTTCTGATAATTGATGAATATCTTCCTACAGAGTAGTTTATGTGTGACAAGGCAGGAATTCTGGTTCAGAGCTGTTCCCAGCATTGTGTAAGCTGATCATAGTGAAGGAAGGGAAATCTAGCCAGACCCTGTTGGATTCTGCCTAGCTCTTAATCCAAGCTGTGAGGATCATCTCTTGCCTAAGCAATTCATCTGAAGCTGCTTTTGTCATTTGTATGCCTTGCTTCTTCACATCTAGTTATGGATGTACTATGTGCAACGTGGCACGGTGTCATGGGATTAGGCTGTAAATTGTACCTTACTATATCTTTCTCACATGGACCAGATTAAGTTTCCCATGAATCTGTTAGGAAGATAAATTGCATCTGTTTTCTTCTACTGGTGTTTCTGTTCTAAATAATTTTATTTATGCTTTTTATTTTACATTTAAGTGTTTCCTTGAGTTTGGGGATCATAACTTATTCTAACTGCTCTCACCCCTTCATTTTGAGTTGTAGGCAACACATTCTTCATTTTCATGATGCTCTTCTGAAAATAAGAGCAATCTATGTACAAAGACTGAAATCCCAAATTCCAGTTTAATCTTTTCTTCTCGCATTTATTCTATTATTCTCCAAACAAGAAATAGAAAATTCTTTAATAATGTCAAATATTAACCTGTGTTGCTCTTAAAATATTGTAAACAAAGTTATATAGTTTAGGGCCTTGGAAGCTAATACTTAGGACTTACTTATAAACAGTAAGACTGAAGACATCAAAAAAGAAACAAACAAAAAAGCTACTTCTAAAGACTTATAAAAATAATTTTAGTTAACTAAATTTCTATTCTGATTTCCTCTTAAAAGCAGAAAACTGTCTTTAGGTAAAATAATACCTGTGTGCTTTGTCTTTCTCTTTTTCTTTTCTCACATGTGTGCTTTGTCTTTTTCTTGTTCTTTTCTCTCATGCTCTTCTTTTGTTTGATTTATTCTTTAGTGGTCTCCTTAAAAATTAACTTTACATATTTTGATTTTTATCTACAAAATGTATCTGCACTCATATATTTACTGATTATGGGAATGCAAACTTCTATTCCTTCATTGAAACCAAAAACTTAACCACTGTAGAAAGCTCTATTTAATTCAACTCATTTAAAATCTTATTGAGAAAATATTATATAGATAGTATACTCCTAGAAACAGAAAACATGGATAACTTATTATATATGTACATTCAGAAGATAGATATTGAAATTGAAGAAAAAGTTAAACCACAAAAGTGCACCAAATCTCAATTTGGAAGCAGGGAAGTAATCCTTATTTCACAGCATCTGTGGTTTGGTGAATAACGAAACTAACTGTCTTGCCATTGTCAATAGAAAATGCTTTCAGCTTTTTTCTTGAGTTTACTTGTCCTTTTATATTTTGCGGAGAAGGCAATGGCACCCCACTCCAGTACTCTTGCCTGGAGAATCCCATGGATGGAGGAGCCTGGTAGGCTGCAGTCCATGGGGTTGCTAAGAGTCAGACACGACTGAGAGACTTCACTTTCACTTTTCGCTTTCATGCATTGGAGAAGGAAATGGCAACCCACTCCAGTGTTCTTGCCTGGAGAATCTCAGGGATGGCAGAGCCTGGTGAGCTGCCATCTATGGGGTTGCACAGAGTCAGACACGACTGAAGCGACTTAGCAGCAGCAGCTTATATTTTGATTGATGAGCTGTCATTGATTTGCTTTTCAACTATATCCATAGTTAGATGTGTGGAATTTTCACCAACACTAACACCTAGCATACCTCTGGAGATAATAAAATAAGCTTGCCTGCTGAAATGCAATTGAGTTTCTTAATTCATATTGTAATAACAATTGGATTAACTTCTAAAATCCTAATATTTAAATCTGAGTCTGGATTACTAGGCTGGAGTGGGTCTATTGGAGAGTTCATGTCAGGCTTTGGAAGAGAGACGCAGTCTGTCTGTGGAAAGCAAAGTTTTGAGATTCACTCATTCACTCGTGTGATCAAGTTACTATTTCAGAATTGGTTTGGGGCAAATGAAATACTGTTTCAGGGAACACAGGTGACAAAGTTGACATTTTATTTTATTGTTTTAAATTAATTTTATTGGAGTATAGTTGCTTTCCAGTGCTGTGTTAGTTTCTACTGTACAGCAAAATGAACCAGCCAAATGTATGGCTCCCTTCCCTTTTGGACTTCGTTCCCGTTTAGGTCACCACAGTGCATTAAGTAGAGTTCCTTGTACTATACAGTGCATTCTCATTAGTTCTCTATCTTATACATAGTATCAATAATGTATATGTGTCAGTTCCAATCTTTCAATTCTTCACACCTCCCCTTCCCCCTTGATATCCATATATTTCTTCCCTATGTCTGCATCTCTGTTTCTACTTTGCAAATAATATCAACCAGACAGTTTTTCAGAGGCTTCCCTGGTGTCACAGATAGTAAAGAGTCCACTTGCAGTGCAGGAGAGCTGGGTTCAATCCCTGGGTCAGGGTAATCCCCTGGAGAAGGGAATGGCTTCCCACTCCAGTATTCTTGCCTGAAGAGTCTTACAGATGAGAGGAGCCTGGGGGACTACAGTCTATAGGGTCGTAAAGAGTTGGACAAAACTGAGCAACTAATACTTCGTACCATTTTTCTAGGTTATACATATATGTGTTAATATACAATATTTGTTTTTCTTGTCTGACTGACTTCACGCTGTATAACACTCTCTAGGTCCATCCACAAAAGCTGAAATTTTAATATCCTATATCACAAAAAAGATATATTTTTAGAGCTACATCACCAACTTAACAGCATGCAGAGATCTCTGAATAACAGAAGGTATTCAGTATTAAGTAGAAATATCATTGTATTTATTTAATATCACTAAAATGAAAACAACACATAGACTATGTCAGTAACACAACAATGAGACTATAGCAATAATATACCAGAGCTGTACATTCTGGAAAAATATAATATATGCAGAGAATAGAACATTTGGTTTTTTCCTAAATAATTGATATGTTGTGTGTTATACTTTACAGTAGGAAATAGAAAACAGGGTATCTCATTCAAGCAGCAAGTAGGGGAGATGTATGGTGTATTTTGGGACATGAAACAGCAGCAGCCACAATGGCAGGTAGAGAAGCAGGTAAGTGAAGGGGAACGGGGTTGTGGTGGTTGTTGAGGATGATGGTTACTATGCTTATCAGACTTACCCTGTTCTAGGACTTTGTATGGATTCATCCATTCAGTCCTCAAAATATCATTTGAAGTAAGGTATTATTACTGACCTGTTTTCACAGATGGGGAAACTGAAGCTCAGAGAAATACTTTTAGTAAGTTATAAAACAGAGTTTAAATCCTGATCTGATTCCAAAACTTAATGTTGAATCTGACAATTTCAAAAACACTGTCATGTCTGGTTCCTACACTTGCCCTGCCTCTTAGAATTATGGGTTTTTTTCTTTTCTTGGCCTTAAAAGGTGCCTGGAGATTATTTTCTTGATAAGATAGATTGGGTAAGAGAAATTGCCATACACAGGCCTCTGGTATTGTGATTATAGAGTGTTAGGGGTGGAAGAAGGGTTGTAATTCTGTGATGAGATCTCAGTCTTTCAATGGTCCTGGACTATGAACTTCACTAGTGTTTCTCTGATATTTATTGTGAGAACCCGGTTGAGCTCCAGGGAATAAATCCCACAAAACTATGATTGGTCTCCACTGTAGTTCTAACTCCTACTAGCATTGTCCACATCGAGTCTCCAACAATTACATTTCAGGTTTTCCTACCCCACCACTGGCTTCCATGGTAGTTCCTGCTAGGAGCAGGGCGGTTCTTGCTCCTTCAAGCTATGACCAGTCCCATTCACCTTTCTGTCTCTCTGTTATTGGGGTCTGTGATACTCCTTGTGTCCTCACCAGTTTTAGGGATTTTGGAATTATTGTTGACTCAGTCTGTTCAGCTCTTTACTCATTAGGATGGAGTGCCAACTGCCAAGCTCCTTATATGCAAACTAAACAGTACTACTTTGATAGCCAAAAACGGAAACATGCTTTTCTAGGCAGAGGCAAAACAGGAGTAAACAAAAAAGAAAGCCAAAATACGTATTTCAGAAAAATGAATATAAAAATGAAATAAGGCATATAGCCCCTGAATGGGCATTTTATGGAACACTTGAAAGGCAGATTGAGACAGAGGGTTTGAGGGCTTAAAGTTAGGTTACAAACTTTTATTTTAGCATTGTATTGTTGCAAAAGTGGAGCTTCCCTGATGGCTCAGTGGGTAAAGAATCCACTTGCAATGGAGGAAACACAGAAGATGAAAGTTTGATCACTGGGTCGGGAGGATCCCATTGAGGAAGAGATAGCAACCCAATCCAGTATTCATGCCTGGAAAATCACATTGTAATTTTCTATCAGGAAAGGAAAAAAGTAAAAGAAGATGCTCAGAATATTTTGACCAAGCCCTGATGTGCATGTAAAAGTTGGGTTAGACAAGAAAAGCTGCAAGCCATTTATGGTAGTCAAGTAATGGCATTATGACAAGCAACTATAGTAGGGCTGGACAAAACTATGAATGGATAAAAGAAAAAAAAAAGTATGTAGTAACTGATACTGGCTATGCAATTCAACTGAACAAAATTAGAGAAATCAAGAGGAAAACTCCTTAGGCTGAATGATGGATACATTTTCAGACATGATGCATTTTCTCTCTCATACTTTGGTTCTGTCTCATGATGCTTGGTCTGCAGACCACTGGGAATGTTGTTAATAGCTGGTGAGTAGTAAGATCAGGATTGGCCACAGGACTGGAAAAAGTCAATTTTCATTCCAGTCCCAAAGAAAGGCAATGCCAAAGAATGCTCAAACTACCACACAATTACACTCATCTCACATGCTAGTAAAGTGATGGTCAAAATTCTCCAAGCCAGGCTTCAACAGTACGTGAACTGTAAATGTATGTTCAAGATGGATTTAGAAAAGACAGATCAAATTGCCAACATCCATTGGATGATCGAAAAAGCAAGAGAGTTTCACAAAAATATTTATTTCTGCATTATTGACTATGCCAAAGCCTTTGATTATGTGGATCACAACAAACTTTGGAAAATTCTTCAAGAGATGGGAATACCAGACCATCTGACCTGCCTCTTGAGAAATTTGTATGCAGGTCAGGAAGAAACAGTTAGAACTGGACATTGCACAATAGACGGGTTCCAAATTGAGAAAGGAGTATGTCTAGCCTGTATATTGTCACCCTATTTATTTAACTTGTATGTAGAGTACATCATGTGAACTGCTGGGCTGGATGAAGCACAAGCTGGAATCAAGATTTCAGAAAGAAATATCAATAACCTTAGATATGCAGATGACACTACCCTTATGGCAGAAAGCAAAGAAGAACTAAGCCTCTTGATGAAAGTGAAAGAGGAGAGTGAAAAAGCTGGCTTAAAACTCAACATTCAGAAAACTAAGATCATGGCATCTGGTCCCATCACATCATGGCAAATAGATGGGGAAACAGTGGAAACAGTGACAGACATTATTTTGGGGGCTCCAAAATCACTGCAGATGTTGATTGCAGCCTTGAAATTAAAAGACACTTACTCCTTGGAAGGAAAGTTATGACCAACCTAGACAGCATATTAAAAAGCAGAGATATTACTTTGCCAACAAAGATCCATCTAGTCAAAGCTATGGTTTTTCTAGTAGTCATGTATGATGTGAGAGTTGGACTATAAAGAAAGCTGAGCACCAAAGAATTGATGCTTTTGAACTGTGGTGTTGGAGAAGACTCTTGAGAGTCCCTTGGACTGCAAGGAGATTCAACCAGTCCATCCTAAGGGAAATCAGTCCTGAATATTCATTGGAAGGACTGATGCTGAAGTTGAAACTCCAATACTTTGGCCATCTGATGCAAAGAACTGACTCATTTGAAAAGACCCTGATGCTGGGAAAGATTGAAGGCAGGAAGAAAAGGGGATGACAGAGGATGAAATGGTGGGATGGCATCACTGACTCAATGGACAGCTTGAATAAACTCCAAGAGTTGGTGATGAACAGGGAGGCCTGGTGTGCTGCAGTCCATGGGGTCGTAAAGAGTTGGACGCGACTGAACTGAACTGAACTGAACTGATGATGTTTGAAGCCAGGGAATGAATGGCAACTCTGATAGAGAAGTTTGAGAACATTAAGGCTAAAGAGTTAATCCTGACAAAGAAGAAAGAACTAGCATTATGACAGTAGGAGAAAACAATAGTAATAGGGTTCAAGATGTCAAGACAGGAGGGTTTCAAACAAGAGCTGGATTGTGAAATCACTGGAGTCGAATGTGTGCAATTTTCTTGCGTAATGTTTAAGATGAGCACATTGCAAAAGCTAGTTTGTATGGGGATCATGGTGTAGAAGGCATAAAACATTGTTTCTAAAGGACTGGTCAAGAGAGAAAGAAGAGGAAGAAATCTCCAGTTAAAGAATACAGCTATCACAGTCTGTTTTCAAGGTCTGAGAGTCAGGTTATATTTATAATATAATATACTACTATATTATATTATATGCTGCATTGTATTTTTGTATCTGTTATATCTATAATCTCAGAATTAAGGCTGTGTATCTGAGTTCTTCCCTTTTTCTTCCAAGTAAGACTTGCCAGCTATATGTAAATTTTATTGACTGATCTATAGAAACTGTTCTTTGATGCTATTTTTAATTAGTTAACCATTATCCTGTGTTTTAAGTCTTTAATGCATACTTCTATTATCATCAATTTCTCCTCTATTTTTCTTAGTTTTATGTTATTATTTTTGCTAGCTTTTAGAGTTGAATATTGAGTTCATTTATTTTTATTATTACTTGCATTATAATAAAAGCACTGAAGAATACAAATTTTTCCTCTAAATACAGAATGCTATATGTAGCACTGTCATTATCTTCTATTTCTTAATGACTGTAATTGTGGTTTTGACTCAACATTTTGAAGAGAGTTACTGTTTAATTTCTAAGTGGTTGCATTTATGTTTATGACTTTATTTCCAGTTTTACTAGTATTTTCATCAGAAAATATGGTCTAGACAAAGTTGTTTAGTTTTAGATTAATTTTTTAAGAATTTTTTTATGGCCCATTTCAAAATACATTTTTTCTGAGGTCTAGAATTTGTCAATTTATCATTTGTCTAACCATTTTTTCTTCTCTTTGTTACCTATAAAAGTACATGGCAGGTTACTTTTTCATTGAAACCTGGAGGACTTGGATCCAGATTATTGTGATTATATTTTTTGTTTTACAGTAAATGTCACTTTAAACTATTTTTGTTAATTGTCCCCAGTTTTATAACCAATTTACTCCCATTTTGTTAGATTTCTCAAATTTCAATGATCATGGTCACATCTTTAATATTATGATTCCTTCTCTGGACTTTTCAAGTTTCCTTTACTTTTCAGTTTACTGGATTATAAACTCAAACAATTTTTTTTTCCAATAAGGTCTTTTTAAAGTATTATATTTTCTCTGGGGTGGCATATCTGTGAAAAATTTCCTCTAGTCCTCAAATGTGAAAGAAAACATGTCAGGTGATTAATTATGCGATCATAAGAGTTTCTTTTAAAAATATGCTTCTTTTATTCTGCATTTGTGTTGTGGGAATGTTTGAGACTATCATTTTTATTTTCTGTTTGACTTTTTTTTTATCTTACTTGATTTGTATTGGACTTTTCTTTAATCTTATACCTCCCATCAAAAAAACTTATGTTTTATCAGTCCTTTCCATTAATTTTGCACATCAATCCATTCAGTAGGTTTTTCTATAACAGTGAAATGTTTTCTTTCCTCATTGTTGTTTACTCAGTAAGTTGTGTCTGACTGACTCTTTGTGATGCCATGGACTGTAGCCTGCCAGAATCCTCTGTCCATGGGATTTACTAGGCAAGAACACTGGAGTGGGTTGCCATTTCCTTCTCCAGGGGATCTTCTTGACCTAATGATAGAACCCAGATCTGCAGAGGCAGGTGGATTCTTTACCAGTGAGCCACTTGGGAAGCCCTTCTTTCCTCATGCCTTTGATTGTATTTTCCATAACAATTGTTTTGGTTTCTCTAGAAATGTTATTTGTCTGTAATTTTTCTCAAAGTCTCCTTCTTCTTGTTTCTGCCTTATTTTCTGTTATTGTTTCTACCTCTGCATTTCCCCTCCAGTGATTTAGAAGCTTTGCCGGTTGATCTGTAGACAAGAACATGATTTTTTGCAGACTCTCACCTTCCCTTGAATCCTTCCTGTGTGGAGTTTCAGTGGGCATTTCATTTTTAGCTCTCTTGCACTTCTCTGATTCTTATTCATCGTCCTTTATAACTGTGCTTATTAAGTTTTTTCAATTCTTATTTAAAATGTTTACTAAATTTATTTGTATATATGTTTATAACAAGTTTATTGGTATCACAAGGCTTATTTGAAAATGGCAGCTCCTGATACATATGTCTGTTTTCAGATGACCAAATGCATCTAATTCAACTCCTTATTTCTTAATGTGTTTTAATCTGTATTTCTAAGTAATTTGCTTATACTTACTTACTACTTTGTATTTTTCTGCTAAGTCAGTTTATATTAATTTCTCACTGTGGAATATGAGGAATTATCTCCTTTATATCTGTCCTGCTCTGTCATTTATACTTCCTATCCTGTCATCCTCCCAATATAATTATATCATAATTTTCATTTTCATGTACCTATAATCATCATTTGCAAAACTGTTTGGTTGCTTAGTGTTTTGTCTTGCTTTTTATATACTTAAAGTCAACTCACTTCCAAACTTTGCAACAGAAGACATCTGTTTAACTATATTTTTGTATTCTTAGAAGCTTCTTCAATTTAGATTGCTATATCTCCAAATAAAGGCAAAGCTTACATCCCAGCATCTTCTTTTACAATAATTCAGAGGTTTTCTTTCTATTTCTTTTGTACCTATAATTCAGTTTCCCCTCTTCCTTCATTAATTCTTTTACTTATGTACAACATATTAACTGATAGCCTCCTAAGACTCAAAATTGAAGACACATTTTTGGGAGAACTTGCATTTATTAAAGTGTCTTCATTTTAAAATTTGCTTACACTGCAGATTACCAAAGTCTAGGTTGGAAATAATTTTACTTTAGAATTTGAACACACTGTTTCATTGTTCCCTGGCTCTCGGGGTATTCTGATTATATTCTTGGTAATTTTTTTTTGTTTTTTTTGGTCACCAGAATCTTTTATGATCTCCAATTTGTCTTCTTTATTCTGAAATCTCAACAGGATATACCCTAATATGTGTATGATTTGCATTTATTGCACTGGACACACAGTAGGTTCTTTTATTCTGACGTGTCTTTTTCTTTGCTTCTAGGAAATATTTTGGTTTAATAATTCCAATGTTTCATTTTCTTTTTCTGGAGTTATTATTTAAATCCTTGACTGATCCCTTCATTTTCTCCTGATTTTCTTTTCTATGTCTCTTTTATTTTTTTTTTTGATGTTATATAGTTTTATTTATTTATTTTTTTAAATTTTCTTTACTTTATTGTGTTGGTTTTGCCATACATTGACATGAAACTGCCATGGGTATACATATGCTCCCCCTCCAGAACCCCCCTCCCTCCTCCCTCCCGATTCCCTCCCCCTGGGTCATCTTGGTGCACCAGCCCGGAGCATCAACCCTGGGCTGGCAATTGATTTCACATATGATAATTAACATGTTTCAATGCCATTATCCCATATCATCTCACCCTTGCCCTCTTCCACAGAGTCCACGAGTCTGTTCTATACATCTGCGTTTCTTTTGCTGTCTCGCATGCAGGGTTCTCATTACCATCTTTCTAAATTCCATATATATGCGTTAGTATACTGTATTGTTGTTTTTCCTTCTGGCTTACTTCACTCTGGATAATAGGCTCCAGTTCCGTCCACCTGAGTAGAACTGATTCAAATGAATTTTTTTTAATGCTTCTATGTCTCTTTTAAAATTAATTAATTTTTGACTGCATCGAGTCGTCGTTGCTTCATGCAGGGGCTGAGAGTGAAGATAGGGCAGCATGGTATGCTGCAGTTCTTGGAGTCGCAAAGTGCTGGACATGACTTGGCAACTGAACAACTTTTCATTGCAGTGAGTGGGCTTCTCAGTGTGGTGGCTTCTTTTGCTACAGAGCACAGGTTCTAGACATGCAGGCTTCAGTTTTAACTCAGGGATTCAGTTGCTTTGTGGCACGTGGAACCTCCTGGACCAAGGAGGTTCCTCCATGTCCCCTGCATTGGCAGGCAGACTCCCATCTACTGTGCCACCGGGGAAGTCTTTCTATGTCTCTTTAATCTACTTCCTGAGATATTACTTCAACTTTACTTTCTAATTCTTCTATTGATTTCTGTTTCTGAAATTATAATTCAGAATTATAATTAATTCAGTTATCTAGAATTATAATTATGAATAGAATTAATATAATTAAGTATATTGTTATAAAGATTTGTAATTTATGAGTTATTTCATTCTCTATGAATGTTCCTTTTCCACAGAATATTCTTATTTTATGGGTGCAATTTTTAAAACTCTCTGAAGGTATTAATAATTTTTTATGTTTTTCTCTGCATGTATAGCCTTTATATACTGAAATTTCCTTTGCTTCCTATTTGTGTGATGCAATGCTTAGTGTTCATGGTAGAAATTGTTTTCATGCCTCACGGCCCTTGGCTCCCACTCATATCTAAGGGTGCAGGGAAAGTCTAGTCAACAGCTCTCTGCACATGAATGCGGTTGATAAAGTGTATGTTCCTGGGAAGTCATCTCACATCACAATATTTAGATCTTTTATTCTAGGCTGATGGATCTAACTAAAAGTCTCCCAAAGATGAGTCTTCAAATCCTCTACTTAGAGGGTGTAAGCGAGGCTGGTGGTACTCTGCAAGCCTGGCAGGGTAAGAAAATGGAAAACTTCACAATTCAGCATTCATATTTTTACTTATCACAACTGATGTCATTGCCGTACCCTGATCCCAAATGTTCCAGGTGTCCTGCCTCTAGTTTTACCTTTTCCAGAGAGTAAATCTTGAGTCTTCTTTTTTTTTTTGAGTCAGGTATGACCCAGCTTCAGTAACACCAAATATTTGATCATATGATTTTAGCATTGAATTCAAGTCCCTTCTAAATTCCCAAGATATTTGTGTGCTCAAACCTTGCGTAATTCATTTTGATATTCCTAGTACATACCTTGTTGATTATATTGCTATTGAAATTCGTGTTTATGAATAAATAACTTTTTCATAACTGCAGGACATTCTTAGCTATATGGGGCTTCCCTGGTGGCTCAGATGGTTAAGAATCTGCCCGTGTTTGAACCCTTGTTGGAAGATGCCCTGGACAAAGGAATGGATACCCACTCCAGTATTCTTGCCTGGAGAATTCCATTGGCAACTACAGTCCATTGGGTTTCAAAGAGTCGGGCATAACTAACACTTATACTTTCACTTAGCTAGATATGGCTGATTGAAAATGTTTCTCTTCTGGCATCAGAGAGTTCATTTTCTTACATTGTCTTAGTTCTGATATAATATTTGTCACTTCTGTTTCAGAATAAACATGTCAATATCATGTGGGTTTTTCCCTATAAGTTTCAGGCAATTCAGTTTTTATATCTGCATTTGTTCAAAGTTTCACATTCTAAGCAACAGTCTTAACACTGTGTTTCAATACCATTTATCCTATGAACTGAAGCATGAAAGCAAACAGTTCTGGAAAATATTTGAGTATCTTCTTCAGTTATAGTTGCTGCTAGCAGTGGTCTCCTCTTGTATCATTCAATTTCTCATTTGTCTCTGTTCTTTTCTGTCTGGTCCCTTTGCTCCTGCTGATCCAAGGGAACTTTTCTTAATCTCTCTCAGTCTTTCTATTCTGCAGTCGGTGGGAGGTATTTAGCCTCTAAGTTTGGGTCTAAAAGCCCACATCAGGTTCTCACCATCTTTCTCTAAGTCATTTATGTTTATGACAGGTCTCAGTTGTGGTAACTTTATCCCTTCCTGGCTGAAGCAGCCCTTTTTGCTGGTATTTAGCAGTTTCCTGCCTGTCCCTATGTGGGTAGTATAAAGAGTCTGCAGTCCCTAGAAATTCAGTATAGAAGTGAGATTTTTTAAACGGGGTATCTTCTCTTTTTACTTCAAATAAAGTATCTTAGTTTGCATATATTCATTTGGGATTAAGCTATAAATGCCTTTCAGGCAGGAGGACTGCCATCCAGGGTTACTGTGAATAAAGCATGCTAAATTGATACAGTTTCCTTTATGATGTTCTTATATGGAATATAATAGCGAGAAGAATCTTAGTCAGAGACAGGGTCTCACTGTGATAACTCTGAGGGTGAAGGAACCCCTAGGATGGAGTGTACTCAAACAGTGAAGCAAATGTTTTTTAATCTTATCTAAGATTTTTATATTGGATCTGGTGTGAATAAAATCCTTTAAGCAAATTATCGCCAAATTCTTTTGATTCTTCTTTCTGTTCTTCTGTCCATCTCCAATAAACTGACTGCTCTGACCTCATTCATTCTTCTGCTCTTGTCTAGGGCCTCTCCTATCTGGGGCCACACCCCTTTCATTTGGACTTTTACTTCAGGTGGGTTATGCCTGCTCCAGTATCTCCTCATCTCTCTATTTTGGGACTTCAGTCAGTTTTAATTTTTTTCTACCACCTATCATGTCATGCACTGCCCTGGGAGCCATCAGGCACAGACAATAAACTGCTATGATTGGGCGTATGACGTCATGCCCCCACCAATAATTGGTTAACTCTGTGGTGCGGGGCAAGTCACCCACCGCTCTGTGATCTCTTAAACCAAATGGGGTGTTGTTGTAAGCATTTAATGTTCCATGCTTAGGACAGTTCTGACACATAGTATACCCTCAATAAATGTTAGCTATTATCATCATTATCACTTTTTATGTTCTGTTTGCTTAGTGATATAAAGTAACTTTCCACTGGAAATAATTCATTCTAAACCTCATTGTCTAGCTTCTCACATTCAAAAGCATTCACTTCCTATAAATTTACACAGGTTGAGTTAAACATACTTTGAGTGATATGGGCTAAGATTGAAACAGACAAGTGTTTTGCGCTGAACATCTATTATATTGTTCAAAATATCTCAAAATGCTTTATAAAGAATTGTTTTGGTTTTGCATGCATTTATAAATCAACTTACTGTAGGAAAAATAAGAAATGTGAATAATTTAAAGGAATATCCTGAGTCCAAAAGATTACTCATAAAGAGTATTACCCCAGGCTGATTTTCATGTTATGTACTTCTTATTAGCAATGAAGGGGAGAAGGCAATGGCAACCCACTCCAATACTCTTGCCTGAAAAATCCCATGGATGGAGGAGCATGGTGGGCTGCAGTCCATGAGGTCACTAGGAGTCGGACAGGACTGAGCAACTTCACTTTCACTTTTCACTTCATGCATTGGAGAGGGAAATGGCAACCCACTCCAGTGTTCTTGCCTGGAGAATCCCAGGAACGGGGGAGCCTGGTGGGCTGCCGTCTATGGGGTCGCACAGTGTCGGACATGACTGAAGCGACTTAGCAGCAGCAGCAGCAGCAATGAAAGATCTGCTTAACTGAATTTAGTTGTATTAGTCGTAAGTCATATAAATATAACCTTTATATCATATTTTAAGACTTCAAATTAAAATATGATTAAAATTATATTCAGAAAAGATCTACCATGTTAAATCATTCTTAGTGATTGAAATAGTCATTTTATAGTAAACATTCAAATGAATTAATCTTAAATGGAAAAGTGAAAGTCACTCAGTCATGTCCATCTCTTTGTGACCTCATGGACTATATAATCCATGAAGTTCTCCAGGCCAGAATACTGGAGTGGGTAGCCTTTCCCTTCTCCAGGGGATTGTCCCAACCCGGGGCTCAAACCCACGTCTCCCACATTGCAGGTGGATTCTTTACCAGCTGAGCCACAAGGAATGCCCAAGAATACTGGAGTGGGTAGCCTATTCCTTCTCCAGGGGATCTTCCTGACCCAGGAATCAAACCAGGATCTCCTCCATTACAGGTGGATTTTTTTACCAACTGAGCTATCAGGGAATCCCTTAAATAGAAAACATTTATATATAAAAAAACATTTTGGTAGTTTAGAATATAATCATAAACATAATAAAACAAATTATAACTCAATGTCTTTTGAGTTAAAATGACTACTCTTCATAACATTCAAATTATGATTTTTTTTATCACAAACATAAAATTAAGAGAAAAAAGATTACCCAATTTCAGTACTATGGCTACAAATACCCCATGCTCTCTGGGTATTTGCATATGTAGTATGTTGTGGTGAAATGCTATCATAGGGTTAGTGCATCCCATTCAGTGAAAGTATTATAGGTGTGACTTCCTTACTGGTCCTACCAAACAGTCGTCCCACAACACTCATCCCAACATCCTCCCTGGCAGATACTACCCTCTTCATCCTCAGAGTCAAGGGCAGGAGGCACTGGGCTAGATGAATTTCTCTGCACAGAGCTGGGGTGAGTCAAGGGGCATCTCATGTGGCAATTGCCAGGAACTGACATTAAGAGCCGAGATTATGGGAAAATAAAAGCACGAAATAGCAGATCTGGATGAAATCCAAAAACTGTAGTTTTGTCTGTTGCAGCTGACATAGTTTTGTTTGTTTGTTTTTTTTTTTTTTTTAAGGGAACAGCTATGTTTAATAATAGGTGGAGAGTGGTTACTTTCTTTCCAATGCTGCCTCTCAGTCCTAAATCAAGGCATATGAAGAGTTTCAGAGTGCCCTTTACATTTTCTGTTCACAAACCATTTTCATAGATATCAACTTGTTAGATCTTTCCAACATCCCTCTAAGGTACATCCCTATAAGATCAGAGTACAGAGTGTCCCCCAAATTGGCTTCTCTGAAGGTAGGGATGAAACAATATAGAGGCCACACAGATTTGGGAAGAGTTTAAGTTTGTTACCATCCTACTTAAAACCCCAATTAGAGAGTCTTATATATTTGGAGTAGTAATAGATGTGTTTACCACACATTCTAATTATTAATCAATTTATGTCTTTTTTTTCAAATATTGAATTCCTATTGAATCCTAGGTCTTAATACAGATAATGGGAGGTAAAAATATCTGTCCTTGAGATTCTCTGCTCTCTGTCTGGTGGGGAAATGAATGAGTGAACAGATAGTCCCAATATAATGTCAAAGAGTTATAATAAAATTCATAATGGTATATAATGAAATCCAGGGGAGAAGTATACCCACCTGACTGGTATAGGGTCATTTGAGAAGATTTCACAGAAAAGTTATTATTATTATTTTTTTTTGTCATGAAGGTAACCAAGAACTCTCAATTTTCAAATCATATCTTCATGAAATCTGTCTTTGGGCACCACTGAGCACTTCCTTATTTCTGAAAATAATTTGTTGGGTTTCTTGGACCTTGGACTAGATTCTTCCCTAGTTTCCATCTGGCCATGTTTTTCCATTCTCCTTTAATAATCTTACTGAGTCTGTTCTTTAAATTTTGCTCTTTCCATGCCTCCATTTGTGTCATCTTCCTTTCACACATTCCATTGTTCCTGTGGGTGAGAATTTGCTAATACATATTCATGGTCTCAACTGCCTTGCATATGATTCTGCCTTGGCAATCTTGGCCTCAGGCAAACGTGACTCCTGAGCACAGCTGATGTGGTCTACTGACTCCTGAGCTTCCTGGCCTGGAAGCCTCCCTGGGACTTTGGGTAAAGGACACCATCACCTGTTCGCTTGTTCAGCCAGTCCTTCTTCATTCATTTAACAAATATTTATGGATGTGCATCGGGGATTAATCACTGCGTTGGGCTTTGGAACGCAATGGTGGAAAAATAGAATAAGCTCTTCCTCTCCTGAGAAAAATAAATTTAACTTGGTTCTTAGCAAAGTGTGATTCACTAATTACATGACAGAATCACTGAAAGAAGAAGGGCTTCTTTTAAAAATGCCAAGTTGAGGTTCCTTCCCAGACCTGTTAAACGGTAATCTCTAAGAACTGTTTCCCAGTGAGATACAGTTTGAGTAAAGCCTTTAAGTGATTCTATAAAATTTATAAAACAATTTATTGAAGTAAAAAGAAAAACAAATGCAGAATTGCTTACTGTAAAAGTGCCATTGAAGAAGACTACCAGGTGTTTTGTGATGTATAATAGGAGAGTAAGGAGGGTTGGTACATAATTACCTGGAAGTTAGGCAGGGGTGAGATCATGCCTGGCCATGTAGTTGGCAGTTAATCAGAAATAAGTCTTAAGTAAGTGAAAGGCTAAGGATGACTCTCAAACACAAGGCTGGATGCCATTGTTTGGTTCTTCTGTTTCCTTCTTGCCACCCTTCTTTCTATTTATTTTCCCACTATATCTTAAACCCATCCCATTTTCTTCATAATCATTGATTCTAACAGTTCATAGGCTCTTGTCTTGCCTAGAATTATGACATTATTTCCTTAATTCTTATTCTTGCTTGTATATCATCTTTCTCCTGATCTGTCACCACACTGATTTCTGCTCACTGCTGCTCTTTGGATTCCTCTTGTCATCACTTTCATCTGAAATTTGGCAAAAACCACAGCTTGATGAGTGATTGACCATATCTAGCCTTGGATTTCTTCCATCTTCTCTCTAACCTACTGCACAGTGATGCTTCTATGCAATAAAGCTCATCATCTTTGCCCCTTCAGTTCAGTTGCTCAGTCGTGTCTGCCTCTTTGGGACCCCAATTCTCGGAGTTAACTCAAACTCATGTCCATTGAGTTGGTAATGCTATCCAACTGTCTCATCCTCTGTTGTCCCCTTCTCTTCCCACATTCAATCTTTCCCAGCATCAGGGTCTTTTCAAATGAGTCAGTTCTTCACATCAGGTGGCCAAAGTACTGGAGTTTCAACTTCAGCATCAGTCCTTCCAATTAATATTCAGGAATGATTTCCTTTAGGATGGACTGGCTGGATCTCTTAGCTGTCCACGGGACTCTCAAGAGTCTTCTCCAATACCACAGTTCAAAAGCATCAATTGTTTGGCACTCAGCTTTCTTTACAGTCCAACTCTCACATCCATACATGACTACTAGAAAAACCATAGCTTTGACTAGATGGACCTTTGTTGGCAAAGTAATATCTCTGCTTTTTAATATGCTGTCTAGGTTGGTCATAACTTTTCTTCCAAGGAGGAAGGGTCTTTTAATTTTATGGCTGCAGTCACCATCTGCAGTGATTTTGAAGCTCAAAAAAATAAAGTCTGTCACTGTTTCTATTGTTTCCCCATCTATTTGCCATGAAGTGATGAGACTGGATGCCATGATCTTAGTTTTCTGAATGTTGAGCTTTAAACCAACTTTATCACCCTCCTCTTTCACTTTCATCAAGAGACTCTTTTGTTCTTCTCAGTTTCTGCCATAAGTGTGGAGTCATCTGCATATCTGAAGTTATTGATATTTCTCCCAGCAATCTTGATTCCAGCTTGTGCCTCATCCTGTCCAGCATTTTGCATGATGTACTCTGCATATAAGTTAATTAAGCAGGGTGACAATACACAGCCTTGACATACTCCTTTCACGATTTGGAACCAGTCTGTTGTTCCATGTCCAGCTGTAACTGTTTCTTCTTGATCAGCATACAGGTTTCTCAGGAAGCAGGTCAGGTGGGTCTGGTATTCCCATCTCTTGAAGAATTTTCCACAGTTTGTTGTGATCCATACAAAGGCTTTGGCATAGTCAATAAAGCAGAAGGAGATGTTTTTGTGGAATTCTCTTGCTTTTACGATCATCCAACGAATGTTGGCAATTTGATCTCTGGTTCCTCTGCCTTTTCTAAATCCAGCTTGAACATCTGGAAGTTCATGGTTCATGTACTGTTAAAGCCTGGTTTGGAGAATTTTGAGCACTAGTTTGCTAATGTGTGAGATGAGTGCAGTTGTGTGGTAGTTTGAACATTCTTTGGCATTGCTTTTCTTTGGGACTGGAATGAAAACTGTCCTTTTCTAGCCTGTGGCCACTACTGAGTTTTCCAAATTTGCTGACATATTGAGTGCAGCACTTTTACAGCATCATCTTTCAGGATTTGAAATAGCACAAGTGGAATTCCATCACCTCCCCTTCCTTGGTTTGTTGTGATGCTTCCTAAGGCCCATTTGACTTCGTATTCCAGGATCTCTGGCTCTAGGTAAGAGATCACACCATCGTGATTATCTGGGTCATGAAGATCTTTTTTGTATAGTTCTTCTGTGTATTCTTGCCACCTCTTCTTAATATCTTCTGCTTCTGTTAGGTCCATACCATTTCTGTCCTTTATTGTGTCTTTCTTTGCATGAAATGTTTCCTTGGTATCCCTAATTTTCTTAAAGAGATCTCTAGTCTTTCTCATTCTATTGATTTCTTCTATTTCTTTACATTGATCACTGAGGAAGGCTTTCTAATCTCTCCTTTCTCTTCTTTGGAACCCTGCAGTCAAATGGGTATATCTTTCCTTTTCTCCTTTGCCTTTAGCTTCTCTTCTTTTCACAGTTATTTGTAAGGTTTCCTCAGACAACCTTTTTGCATTTCTTTTTCTTTGTCCCTTCAGAGGATCCCTGCTACCACTTTCAACATAACATCCAAATTCCTCTCAATGGCTTGTAAATTTCTTTTAAAATGATCTTCCATTTCCTCTCTTCCTTAGCCTACCTCTTACCACTCCATCCAGTGTTTTAATCTGTATTTTTGCTATTCGTTATACTTTTAGTTTCTCCAGTTTGTTATGGCTTCTCACCCCTGAATTTTAATGTCTTTTTTTTTTTTTGGCTTGATGCCTTCTTGGGATTCCTGTTCCTGGTGGATTATCTCCTATACAGCCTTCAGGCTGCTGTCCACATATCCCAAAACCCAGGCTGAGTGCCCCTGCTAGCAGCACCACTTCCTTCCTGCTTTTCTTCCTCAAGGAGTCTAATACTGAGCTGCAACTGGCTCTCTGCTTATCTCTTTCCCTACCTGCACTGATTCTGGAGGCCAGGGACCATGTCTTGGTCATTGTTGAATTCTCATGTTGAGTCTTGTGTCTCAAACAGAGTGAGTATGCAATATATTTTTTTATACAGTAAATGAAGTACTGGATGCTAATTCTTCCTGACTGCATCAACATAGTTTGCATATTTAAAAAATAACAGCTTTATTGAGATAATTAAAATACCATCAAGTTTGCCCTTTTTAAAGTACATAATTCAGTGGTTTTTAGTATAGTTAGGCAGTCACATTATCCATTGCCACTAATTTTAGAACATTTTCATCACCTCCCAAGAAATCCTCTCTATTCCATTCTCTCCTTAATTCCTGGCAGTCACCAATCTACTGGCTATCTATGCCTTTGCTTATTCTGGACAGTACATATAAATTAAAATCACACACTGGTCTTTTTGACTGATTTCTTTCGCTTAGCATATTTTCAAGGTTCATTTATTTCATAGCATATATTATTACTTTGTTTCTTTTTATTTATTTTTAATATTTGATTGAATAGATAAAGCACATTTCTTTAATGGACATGGATTTTTTCTTTTTTTTGCTATAATGACTAATGCTGTTATGAAATTCATGTTCAAATTTTTGTGTGAGCATATGTCTCCAGTTTTAGACTGAAATGATTTCGGAGAGGAATTGCTAGGTCATATGGCAATTCTATGTTTAACTTTTCAAGGAAATGCCAAACTGCTGTCCAAAATAGCTGCAACATTTTACATTGCCACCAATAATATAAAGAGTTTTAATTTCTCCATACCTTCAATAAAACTTGATACTGCTGTATTTTTTATTATGACCATCCGAATGGGTACTATGGTTTTGTTTTGCATATCTCTGATGACTAATGATGTTAAACATCTTTTCCTGTGCTTATTAACCACTCATATCTCTTTTTTTGAGAAATGTCTCATTTCTTTTGCTTATATTTTTAATTGGATTGTATGCTTTTTTAACAGTTTAATTCTGAGAGTTTTAAAATATATATTCTGATATGAGTTCCTTATCAGATATATGATTTAGAAATACTTTTGCCCACTCTGTGGGTTGTTTTTTAGCTCTCCTAATGGCATCTGTTGAATTATGGAAGTATTTAAGATTGATGAAGTCTGATTTATTTATTTTTACTTTGTTGCTTATTCTTTTGGTGACATGTCTTGTGCCAGAACCATTGTTAAAAAGACTATTTTTTCCTCCATTGAATTTTCTTGTCAGCTTTGTAAAAAAAGCTGACAATTGACCTTATATGTAATAGATTATTTCAGAGCTCTCAATTTTCTTTCAATAATTAGTCTTTATGCCATTATCATGCTGCTTGATCACTGTAGCTTTGTGGGAAGTTTTAAAATTGAGAAGTGTAATTTCTCCAGTTTCACTCTTTTAAGATCATTTTGTCTATTCTTGGTCCCTTATATTCCCCTATGAATTTTAGGATCAATTAATCAATTTCTTCAAAGAAGTCAGAAGAGATTTTAATAGAGATTATGTAGAATCAGTTGATTAGTTTTGTGAGTATTTCCATCTTGGCAATGTTCAGTCTTCTGATACATGAACTTCGGATTTCTTTTCATTTATTTCTTTAATTTTCTCAAAATGATATTTTGTAGCTTTAAGTTAAAAATATTACACTTTACTTGTTAAGTTTACTCGTAAGTACTTTATTTTTAATTATATGGTAAATAAAATTTTCATTAATTTAAAATTGTCTTTTTAAATAGGAGGGGTGTTTACATTTTTAGAGGTTATATAGACCTGTAACATCACACAAAACTGTGACTTTAATCTGGGGATCATACACACAAATTAGGTTTGCAAAGGACACTAAACCTACTTATCACTTTGAATAGAAGTAGAAATCTTTACATGACCCAAAACAAAGGATGAATATCAAGGAAGCAATATATATTTATATACAAACATTTATAAATATGAATGTATAAACTAATATATTAATAAACTTTATTTTGAGTTGCATTAGCAAAACCATATGATTCACAAAATATGTAACCAAATTCTGACATTTTAAATACTCATGCTAATTAAGTACACTTGTTAAACCTATTGATTATATGGAAATTAACAAGTAAACTTTTGAGAAAATGTCCAGTTTCACTTGAAATGATTGCATTATGCCATTACATAAGTCAGATGAAGAACTGGGTTTTTGAATACTGGAGTGGCAAAGTAGTCATCAAAATGATTATTAATACTATGCTTATTTATAGAGCAAGATGAAAAGAGCTAATTAAGGATGGTATGACTAGATATCAACTATTTTTGTGTTATATTTAAAATTTTCCCACATATATAGTAATCATAACATTGAAGATATAACATAATATGTGGGGAAAAAACTCTGTAATAGAGGTATTAAATTGAGTGAGAATTTTGTAGTGCATACTGAAAATGATTAATTACAGTGGGGCCTTTAATTGGGAAATATTTTTGTAGCCCTTTTATCAGGAGCTATTAGAACTACACAGAAGAAAATTATTCTGTAAAAAATAATGTCTTTAATTTATGTCTGGGAAGATTAAAGATTAAAAAATGTAGACACACTCAGAAAGTTTTGGTTTTGTGGTTGTTGGTATATGTGTATGCATTAATAATAGAATTTGACAGCAGAAGCTGGTTGATAGCTCATATTCTATAAAATGAACTGGATTGGGGCCTACAGAATGAATCACTGTTGGTGAACATTGATTCAGGAATAGGCTATAGTTTTGTCTCTGGAAGGTCTATCAATATAACTATCATCAATTTGTTAGAACACATGTTTTAGAAAAAAATATCCTAATATCAGAATAATGCCAAAGAAAAGGAAGACATATTTTAAAATATTTTTATGAAATATTATGAAAGATGCTATAATTTGTTAATATAGCAAAGCAAGAGGGCTGAATGATCTTTGTGTTTTATAGCATAGTTGTGAAAAATAATAAGTTTAATTTCTATTAATACTACTAATCTCAATTAGTATTATTTTTAATTTGGCATCATATCTAAAATAAATTATGTCTCAAATACTAATGTATTTACAGGTACCTGACTCAAGTGTTTGCTATTTGTTCCTCTTTGGGGTGGATATTAGTTGGTTCCCAGACTTCAACTATGGTATAGTTGAAGTATACAGTTATAAATAATAGATTCCTTGATGAAATGCAGTCATGTATTTATTTTTTTTAATTTTCTTTACTTTATTGTGTTGGTTTTGCCATACATTGACATGAATCCACCATGGGTACACATATGTTCCCCCTCCAGAATCCCCCTCTCTCCTCCCTCCCGATTCCCTGTCCCTGGGTCATCCTGGTGCACCAGCCCCGAGCATCAAACCTGGGCTGGCGATTGATTTCACATATGATAATTAACATGTTTCAATGCCATTCTCCAATATCATCCCACCCCTGCCCTCTTCCACAGAGTCCACGAGACTGTTCTATACATCTGCGTTTCTTTTGCTGTCCCGCATGCAGGGTTCTCATTACCATCTTTCTAAATTCCATATATATGCATTAATATACTGTATTTTTGTTTTTCCTTTTGGCTTACTTCACTCTGGATAATAGGCTCCCGTTCTGTCCACCTGAGTAGAACTGATTCAAATGAATTTTTTTTTTATGCTGAGTAATATTCCATTGTGTATATGTACCACAGCTTTCTTATCCATTCGTCAGTTGATGGGCATCTAGGTTGCTTCCATGTCCTGGCTATTGTAAACAATAACATGTTTACTGAAGCATACATAGTTTTCTCCATTATATCACAAAATGTCACACATACTTCATGACTACATTGTTTTTTACTTAAAGAAAATTCACCATTGTTAAAAGATGTGGTATTTTCATTATCTTATAACTTTAATTTTTATTTATGGAAACATTTTTCACTAGTTGAGTATTCAAAAAATTGATCAAGAAAAATGTAATGCTTAGCTTATAATGATGAATATTTATCTTCTGTAATGAGGCCTATCTGATTGAATATATTTCTGTGTTAATAAGTCATTTCCTTCTAGAAAATAAAGTGCTTTGAGAATTAAAGCATCAGACATGTGGTTAGACAAGTTGACCTTTAAGGTCTCTAAGTTTAATGTTTCTAGAATTTTTCTTTTTACTGTCATTTTCTTCAACAGTAACCTTATAAATCTATAGAAGCCCCAAACAAAATGCAATTTTGGTTTTACAATAATTAGCTTTGAAACATAACCTTCACAAAACATATTTTATTATTTTATAAGAGTCCATTAGGGTATAAAATCAATATTTTAGCCACTCAGTGGAGCATTTCATTTTTCTCAATATTTTTGAGAGAAGCCACTTTCAATTTAACTTTTTTCTTGCCTAATGGAATCTTATCCATAAATAAAATAACTTCTCTAAATCATTAAAAGCTAATAGAAAATTAACAGGGTTATGATAGATTGCTTTTCCTTTGTGATGAACAGACAAGGTAGAACTAATAATCTTGAGTGCCCTTAGGACACACGAAGTACCATCTACTTTCTCAAGGGAGGATATTTGAAATTAAACATGCATGAATTCTCTACTTCACATGAGGTACATTTGATGGCCCTCTGCAAATGTTGAACTTAGAGGCTACAATTCTCTGCCCTCCGCTGTTCACACCACATTCAAGAAAGGAAAGCATCCTTAAGCAGTAGATATATTTATGGAAACAATCTCAGTCACATAGTTCCCAAAGGGGTGGCAGCCTTAAGAGTGATAATAGAATACTGCTGACAGTAGACAACTTGGAGGGGGGGCATATTTTCATATAAGATAGTTATCACTACCTTCTCAGTAGATTCTCAATAGACTGCTACACTGGTGGTGTTCACAGAATGGGTAAGAAAACTTAACTTGAGTTGCATTAGTTTTCCATTGCTGTGTAATAACTCCATATTTAGCAGCTTAAGGCAAGAAAACACTTAGTAGCCTACATAGTTCCTGTAGATTGGAAATTCAGAAGCAGCTTAGCTGGGTTTTTCTGTCTCAGAGTCTCTCATTTGTTTGCGGTCAAGGTGTCAGCTGGAGCTGCAGTCATCCATAGGCTTGCCTGGGGCCAGACAATTCACTTTCTAGGTGACACCCTCACAGGCTTGGCCAGTGGGTGCTGCTTGTTGGCGGGAGGCCTCAGTTCCTTTCCATGGGGCTGCTGAAGCACTCTCATGATAATTTCCCTGAAGTGAGCAATCCAAGAGAGAACAAAGCAGAGGCCAAAATGTCACTGATGACCTAATCTCAGAAACCACTATTTCTGGAATATATTATTGTTTACACAAATCAGCCCATTTAAAGTGGGAGAGAACTCTATGAGTGCATGATTCCAGGAGGTAAAGTTATTGGGGGGCATCTTGGAGCCAGGCTATCACAAGATTTAGTGATTTTCCTTTTGAATTTTTATAGAGTTGTTCTTGGAAAAATAGTTCAGCTCTTATCTCTGTGCCTCTTTGAGCAATCCTTTATTTCCAGATCTTAGCACTTTCAAGTTGGCTCCTTCTATCTCAGGGATAGCCCTCACAGTCTTCCTTTCTCACAAATTCAATAAATATTTGCGAGTGAATTGAGTATCCATCATTGTTTGTCCACATCAATGAGCAAAATCACTCTGTTCATAGGGCTTACCTTTTATATAGAAGCTGCTTGTCATAATAAATTGTTGATCCATAATTTCTGTTTTTTTCCGATAGCATTTGTGAGATCTGATGCTATTTCCAGGTAGATGGTGTCAGAATTGATTTGGTTTATAGGAAAAACAGCTGGCCCAGAATTTCTTGGTGGTTTAGGAAACCCCTTTTCCCCTGTCCCCTACATTGGAATTGGGTCCAGAGCCTTTAGTAAATCAATTTAAGGTAAAGGGTCAATGACCGGCAAAATTCCTTTAAAATAACATGTTTGTTTTAATAGAGGTATTCTATGGTCTAATTCAAAAGAGTGAGATGGAACCCTAAAGCCTTGACACAGAAATCATACTAGGGGATCTCACTCATTTGTATCAATTTCACTGCTTTAGGCCTACTTTTGTTCAATGGAAACATCATCATCAAGCTGTCTCACTCAGCATGGTCTTTTCCACAATGTAAAAATGCAAGGCTGAAGGGAATAAGTGAATCTGAATGTTGAACAGAGGCAAGCCATTCATATAGTTGTCACTATTGACACATGAGGAGTGTCAGAGATTAAAGTAGCTAGTTTTGCCATTTCCTTTCAAAATTGACACAGTGAGATTTGAATTTCCCCAAATATGGTAGAAAGACTCGATTCATTGTTTATATGTGTATTTATATCCTAGCCAGTATTTCAGGGCATTTATATCTGAGTTTAGCTCTGACACGTTTCTTTCCATGGGACTTTTCTTTTCTTTTTTCTTTTCCATTTTAAAGCTGTTTGGATCAATGCATCTCTCTCCAAATGTCAGATTGGTCAAAATCAAGGAGGTACATGGAAACTCATGACACTCATCACGTTGATGATGTGAATGACTTATTGGCCCCAATCATTTAGTACTTTTCCTAAAGTCAGGGCAAGAAACTCTGGGCTCTTATTACGGTAAACTGTCGTGTCAGCATTCAGTGATTTCTTACAAATCTGTGGCTAGGATTAGGATATTATAAATGGGGGGAAATGGAAGGCTCATTAATATTTTATACCCACAGGTGGAAGACATGCAGTGGGCCAACAGAGAGCACACTCACCCGGCGTCCGTCTGCAGCCTGCCCTGTAAGCCCGGAGAGAGGAAGAAGACTGTGAAAGGAGTCCCTTGCTGCTGGCACTGCGAGCGCTGCGAAGGTTACAACTACCAGGTTGATGAGCTGTCCTGCGGACTCTGCCCTTTGGATCAGAGACCCAACGTCAACCGCACCGGCTGCCAGCTCATCCCCATCATCAAACTCGAGTGGCACTCTCCCTGGGCGGTGGTGCCTGTGTTCGTTGCAGTCTTGGGAATCATCGCCACCACCTTTGTGATCGTGACCTTTGTCCGCTATAACGACACGCCTATCGTGAGGGCTTCGGGCCGCGAACTTAGTTACGTGCTCCTCACGGGGATTTTTCTCTGTTATTCAATCACCTTTTTGATGATTGCAGCGCCGGATACCATCATCTGCTCCTTCCGGCGGATCTTCCTAGGACTCGGCATGTGTTTCAGCTATGCAGCCCTCCTGACCAAAACAAACCGCATCCACCGAATATTTGAGCAGGGGAAGAAATCTGTCACAGCACCCAAGTTTATCAGTCCTGCATCCCAGCTGGTGATCACCTTCAGCCTGATCTCCATCCAGCTCCTGGGAGTGTGTGTCTGGTTTGTTGTGGACCCACCACACATTATCATAGATTATGGAGAACAGAGGACTCTAGATCCGGAGAACGCCAGGGGAGTGCTCAAGTGTGACATCTCTGATCTCTCGCTCATTTGTTCACTGGGGTACAGTATTCTCTTAATGGTTACTTGTACTGTCTATGCCATTAAAACAAGAGGAGTTCCAGAGACTTTCAATGAAGCGAAACCTATTGGATTTACCATGTATACCACCTGCATCGTTTGGTTAGCTTTCATCCCCATCTTTTTTGGTACAGCCCAGTCAGCAGAAAAGGTAAGAAATGCATTTGCCAGTTGTTTTCCTGGATTTAATTTCTTCCTTTAGGATGTTTCCTCTTCCTTCTCTTTGGCTCAGTTATATTCTCCCAAGAATCCTTGTGTGTTATATGTATTCAAGGTCACTTTGCTCTGAATAGTTGTAGACTGAAGCTGGTTTTCCAGGAAAAAACACTTTAATGTGTTTTCCTTGGCCAGGCTGAAGATTGACAGAGCTCACATCACTTTCTTAGTCCTTCCTCCCAGTTCTGTTATCAACTAACATAGCTGTTCTTGTCCAAATGTTAAAAGAGGAAGGGAGAAAGGGCAGACATGATTCAGAGGAGTGAGCTATGCCAGAGGTATCTCAATGCATGACAAATGCCTCCTTTTCCAGTTCTGATGTGACTCTGAAAGAAAGCTATTTATTAATAATCATGATGGTTTTAATCATAGAAGCAAACGTCAATAGTACAAAGGAATTAAATGGCTTAGTTCAATCTGAACCATCTTACTATGTCTCTTTAGTTCCCATTCTTATCATTTTTCCATATGTGGAGGATGGTGGGGAGGGTTTAAGAAGCAATGGATAATTATATAATACAGTTTATATTTTTTTAGAAGTTGAAGATCATTTTAATTTCCCCAAATCATTTTATTTTGTTACTAATCTTCCATAAACTTCTCCATATGAAACACTGCATGTAAAGAACATCTGTGTTTGAAAGATATTATGTGCTGAACTGAATGTGTATGTATCTATGTATAGAAAAGCAGAGGATTAATGTTAACCATGAATTCAAGGTTTGGGTGTTGTGCCGGAGACAGACAGCTTATAAAACAAAGGCAGATGCTACCGTTCTAAAGGGATAGCTCTTCAGCCTTAACTGTATATGAGAAAATTCTTCTCTTGGTGTAAAGGTTGTTCCATTCTCCATCATCAGAAGTCATGAGGAAGTCAAAACATCTGGGGTGGGGGTGGGAGTGGCGATTATATTCCAGGGGTTCTAACGTTCCAAGTAAGGTCCTGCATAACTCTTAAAATTTCAACTAATTCAGAGGAAAAATACTCAACAAGAGCATGGAGAACTTATTAGTATGAGCATTCATCCCTTACTAGATCAATGTAGTCTTCAACTTCAAAAGATAAAAATCATTCTTCAGCAAATGCACCAGTGAATAGAGCAAATTTGCCGTGGCTTCCAGACCTGTGACCTTTCTTTACTTGACTGATCTGATGGAAGTCCTTGAAAATGGCAGGAAAGTAAAGTGAGACAGTTTGGAGCTCTAAACCTAACAACTGGAAAACATTATATTTTGGCATATGCAAATGAGAATCTATTAGGATCAAACTTGTAAATTTTACTTAGGAAGAAATTTGTGTCTCTCAAAGTTTATTAGCTCTGTTTGGACATGGTTAGTCAGACTAGTCAGGGAAAACAATATTTTTCAGGGTCTGGAAATGTCCACATTATGTGAATTATTAATAACATCAATTTAAGTGGTACTTGTGTTTGAATATATACTTCTCTTTTAGATATATTGTTCTACCTAGAGAAAGCCAGAGATAGTTTATTTTGCTTTCTTGTGGACAACAATTTTTTTTCCGCTATGCCTGACCTTTATTGTTGCTTGGGTTCTTCTTTAGTTGCTGTGAGTAGGGGCTACTATCTAGTTGTGGTGTGCAGACCTCTCACTGTGGTGGCTTCTCTTGGTGCAGAGCACAGGCCCTAGGCACATGGACTTCAGTAGTTGTGGCTACCAGATTCTAGAACACAGGCTCAATAGTTGTGGTGTAGGGGGAACCTAGTTGGTCCACAATATGTGGGATCTTCCCTGATCAGGGATTGAACCTTTGTCTCCTGCACTGGAAGGCAAATTCTTTACCACTGAGCCACCAGGGAAGCCCAACAATAAATATACAACCAAACAAAATCTCCTGAGCTCTGACATCTCACTTCCTTATTTCTTCTTCTTTTTTTTTTTTTCCATTACATTTTATAAGTGACAGCCTGCTCTTACTTTTCATGTTGTGACTTCAAGGGCTTGGGGGAGCAAATATAACTGCTTATAAGATGTTATTTCTATTCAGAGAACTCTTTCAGTGACTTGATTTTTAGAATAAAAATCATGGTCCTACATCAAGCTATTGAACACCTTCATAGTAATTAAAACACAGATCATACTAAGTTTTTTTTCAGTTAGTTGAAAAAAAAATGACCATTGAATCTCCGATCAGAAATTCTGCAGAGTTGCAGCTGTCCCCCCAGGAGCAGTGGTGGAGCCAGTAAGAGTTTCAGGATGAAATGGACACATGAACAAGTCATGGGGTGGAGGCTGCCCAGTGCTGCAGGGCCTGTGGGAGTTGTACCACTCCATCCAAGAACCTGGAGTTTATGTACATACTTATGGGTGTGGATGTATCAGAGTTTCCAGAGGGATGACTGAATGCTAGCTAGCCAGAATTCCTTTTCCTCTTTTAGCTTTGTGGAATCATAGTAAGTCAAAGAAGCACAATGTAAGGCCAATTTATAAAACATGATAATTGGAATTTATTTGTATTGATAATATGATTAAATGTGGAGATGACTGAAGAAATCCAGAATAAACACTAATTTTAGGAGTTTTCAGAACATTGGAAAGTGCTCAAATTGTTTAGTTAGGCTCCGAGATGCTGAATTTAGACCAGCTCTACATCAAGAGCTATTATATGATAAGTAGCTGAGATTTACTACTGAAGTATTTTGTATAATACACTTATGTGTCATCCTAACACTTCACATTCAAATTTGCTTCCTGCTATTCTCTGTCAAAGTATCTAATTATTCCAAACAATACACAAAATGTTTGAAACTCTTTATTTTTTTTGCATTGCTAAAATTACTGACACAGATATTAAAAGTGAATAAAACATTTATATCTCTAAAGGCAGGCTTCCTCTAAGTTTTATTGACTTTGGAAGACCAAAGAGTGGGTCAGTTCTCCACTCTCATTTATAATGCTCAGCCAGTTAACTCTGCGTTATCGGCTTGAAGTGTTCGCAACAGTCAGGCAGCTCACACAGCCATTAATTCAGCAGATCCTTATTGAGCGTTGTGTCCAGCTTTGTGCTAATTATTGAGCCATGTCAGTCTGCTTCCCAGAGCCTTCCTTGTACAAAGGCCCAGCCTGGCACCCAGCCGATGCTGTCTGACGCCTGCCAGCTCCAGCAAGTGCCAGGCTCAAGGGCAGGAGAAAATCAGGCTCAAGGGCAGAGGGAGATGGTGAGGAGTCAGATGTGAGATGAGAAAACCCAAAGAGAGCTATGCATCCTGTGACACAGAATTTATAATGTGGAAGATAGCAGAAAAGCAAAATTTCTTCCAGTTTGCTTTGAATACTGGAAATGACAACCCACTCCAGTAGTCTTGCCTGGAAAATTCCATGGACAGAAGCTCTCGATGGATTATAGTCAGCTTTGCAAAGAGTCAGACACGACTGAGCTACTAACACTAGTACACTACACATTGAATTCTGTTTCATAGAGACATATCTATAGGAGAAAACCCATCTAGCCGCATAGGGCTCTCTGAAATTATTACAGAAGTAGGAATAAAAAGTAAAATTAGTGGAGTAATTTACTCAGAAAACCTCTGAGTAAAATCAAGTTATAAAGGGACTTTTGTAGCATTCATGAGGACAGAAAGCTCTCTAAAGTATGTCTTCATTCAATGAAAAAACATCATTTAAATTTCCCCACGTTCTTTTTCTTTCAGATTTTAAAATCAAGATGAATCGTATTTTTTCCTAATACATTTTAGTGACATCATTTATTAGCTTTGTACCTAGTGCTGCATTCTACTAAATCATAGTTTAAGTACACTTTTTTTTTTCTATAAAAAATCAGCCTGAGGGAAGGGGCAGAGACACTGAGACATGGACAGGGACCAATGTGAACTTTCATAATTAGGTTGAAAAGACAAAAATTAAAAATATAATTCATGTAATAGTCAGGAAGAGAATACTCAAGGGTGGTTAAGGGTTGTTAGAATGGCAGAAATCTCTTAAATACATATTTTACCAACTCTAATTGGGTTCATAAAGCCTGGATAATCAGACAAAAGTTATGATACCGCAAAGCTCCAAGGAGCACAGTGCTTCAACCAGAGCATAGGGTGAGAACAAAACAAAACACCCTAGAGATAGGAAAGCAAATAAAGCTCCAAAACGTCAAACAGCCCATATGTCCTGAACCAACCTTTCTTTCTTCACCTGAATGAGTCGTGCAGCCTCCATCTAGTAACCCAAATCAGACCTGGTGTTACGTGATACCCTTCCTCGACTCACATTCACCCTTTTATTTCCTCTTCTTGCCTTCAAGTGTCATCCTTTATTAGTTCATGGAGGGCAAGTTGTGTCTGTCTGATGGGTATCTGAATGAAACGTCTCTTAACATTACAGCCTTTTGTGTAGTGTGTTCTCAACAAATGCCTATTGAATGAGGGAATGGAATGCCTTCCTTGTACATTAATAACACGATATAATTATAACAATGCTTGCTTATTATTCTATTATTTAAGTTAGAGTATGACATAATGCTAACTTTTTATAATGATCATATTGTGACTCCCGTTATAAATTATTTTCCTGAAAAACATTTTTCCTTGAATGATGGGCCAAATGCATTTCTTTAAAAATTTTTGTCAGTATCACTTATTGTAATATCAGTTCAGTTCACTCACTCAGTCGTGTCTGACTCTTTACAACCCCATGAAATGCAGCATGCCAGGCCTCCCTGTCCATCACTAACTCCCAGGGTCCACCCAAACCCATATCCATCAAGTCGGTGATGCCATCCAGCCACCTCATCTTCTGTCTTCCCCTTTTCCTTATGCCCCCAATCCTTCCCAGCATCAGGGTCTTTTCCAATGAGTCAACTCTTCGCATGAGGTGGCCAAAGTGTTGGAGTTTCAGCTTCAGCCTCAGTCCTTCCAATGAATACCCAGGACTGATCACCTTTAGGATGGACTGGTTGGATCTCCTTGCAGTCCAAGGGACTCTCAAGAGTCTTCTCCAACACCACAGTTCAAAAGCATCAATTCTTTGGCGCTCAGTTTTCTTCACCATCCAACTCTCACATACATACATGACTACTAGAAAAACCATAGCCTTGACTAGATGAACCTTTGTTGGCAAAGTAATGTCTCTGCTTTTCAATATGCTATCTAGGTTTATCATAACTTTCCTTCCAAGAAGTAAGTGTCTTTTATTTTCCTGGCTGCAATCACCAATTGCAGTGATTTTGGAGCCCCCCAAAATAAAGTCTGACACTTTTTCCACTGTTTCCCCATCTATTTTCCATGAAGTGATGGGACCAGATGTCATGATATTAGTTTTCTGAATGTTGAGCCTTAAGCCAACTCTTTAACTCTCCTCTTTCACTCTCATCAAGAGACTTTTTAGTTTTTCTTCACTTTCTGCCATAAGGGTGGTGTCTTCTGCATATCTGAGGTGGCTGATATTCCTCTCGGCAGTCTTGATTCCAGCTTGTGCTTCTTCCAGCCCAGTGTTTCTCATGATGTACTCTGCATGCAAGTTAAATAAGCAGGGTGACAATATACAGCCTTGACGTACTCCTTTTCCTATTTGGAAAAGGAGTCTGTTGTTCTATGTCCAGTTCTAACTGTTGCTTCCTGACCTGCATACAAGTTTCTCAAGAGAAAGGTCAAATGGTCTGGTATTCCCATCTCCTTCAGAATTTTCCACAGTTTTTTTGTGATCCACACAGTCAAAGGCTTTCGTAGAGTCAATAAAGCAGAAATAGATGTTTTTCTGGAACTCTTGCTTTTTCAATGATCCAGTGGATGTTGGCAATTTGATCTCTGGTTCCTCTCCCTTTTTAAAATCCAGCTTAAACAGCTGGAAATTTAAGGTTCATGTATTGCTGAAGCCTGGCTTGGAGAATTTTGAGCATTACTTTACTAGTGTGTGAGATGAGTGCAATTGTGTGGTGGTCTGAGCATTCTTTGGCATTGCCTTTCTTTGGGATTGGGATGAAAACTGACCTTTTCCTGTACTGTGGCCATTGCTGAGTTTTCTAAGTTTGCTGGCATATTGAGTGCAGCACTTTCACAGCATCATCTTTCAGGATTTGAAGGACTGCTAAATTTTTAGGGAGAAATATAAAAGAACTTCTTAAAGTTGTCCTTAGTTCTGTCCAAGATGCACAAACCAAAGAGAATTGATGCTGGTTTCCCAGATGCTTTTTGTATGACAAAAGCATCTCCCTTATGCTTTCACTCAATCTGTTGATAAGAGCAAAAGAGTGTGGGAGTGCAGAGGTGGATGAGTGGAGAGAGGAAGAGTGTGAACTCTGGAGTGGGAGGATGTGGGTTCAAATTCTGAAGCTCTGCTGAACTAGCTGAGAAAATGCAGTGAAGTGGCTCCATTTGTGCAGATAGCAATACATTCCCTGGAGAATGCAAACACAGATATAAAGCAGCATGAAGCATTCGCCTGCCATCTGTGCCCAGCACTATTCACAAACTAAAGCAGACTTGACTTCATACCATCTAGGAAAGGGCAGGAAGATGATTGACTTAGAAAAATCCTCTCATCCCATTATGGTATGTTTTTGTATTAATAGATATCTCATTGTAGTTTTGGGGAGGGCATGGCAACTCACTCCAGTATTCTTGCCTGGAGAGCCTCATGGACAGAGGAGTCTGGCAGGCTACAGTCCATAGGGTCACAAAGAGTTGGACACTACTGAAGTGACTCAGCACACACACACAAGCATGGTAGTTTTGCTGAGAATTACATGCTATGAGTCACAAGATGTATTTAGCACATAATAGGCAATCAACAGAAGTTGGCTGTTGTTACTATTAGGCTGTATTTCATGAGGGCAGAATTATATTTTATCTTGCTCACTGTCATATCCTTGACACCTAGCATAAAACTGGGCTTGGGGGTTCTCCAGAAATATTTGTTTAATGATTAAATTAATTTAAAATTGTCTAGATAATTGCATTAATTTCTCCAGCCGTTTAGACCATGTCTGTGGAGCATCCCAACCAGATGTACTTTTCAAACACAGGGGCTTGCCTGAGGGTAAATCACACAAGATTACAGAAGTTAAAAACAGATACAAGTATATTCAGGACTAGGAAGAGAGAGAGAGAGAGAGTGTTGTTGCTCTGAGGCAATATGTAACTGCTTTCATATATTCAGCGGAAAATACTAGAAGAAAGGCTAGTGTCATCAGAAAGTGGTTGCTGAAATACTTGGGTTAAAACTGAAAAGTGAATAACTCTAACAAGAGTTGTATGAGGTGGTTCTGAAAACAATAATTAAGTCTCTGCTTTGAGAAGTCATACAGATGAGAAAAGAACATCCTGAAAACCTGGGGTAAGAGTATCAATATAACCTAGACAGCAATGGAAGTAATTTTCAGAAGAGATCTGACCAACCATAGCTGTCTCCTAACTTTTTCTCCATTTCTCTGGAAAGAAAGGAAGGAAAACAGTAATCAGTATCCATCTTGTGTGTCTGCAATTGTCATAAACCTTACAGAGTTCTCTTTTATTGTTCACTTACAGTCATTTGAAGCTGATTCCTTTAAAGGTTTCACAGTGTCCCAGGTTATAGAACAATTTCAGGTATTATGGGAGGTTTGATCTAGTCAAGATTAATCATACCAGCTTGTTACAACCAACTCTGAAAGGAAAAAAATAAAAGAAAAAAGAAAAACAAACAAAAAAGACTGGAAAAGGAAACATTTATGGTAGCTCATTTATGCATTTCCTAGTGGCTCAGTCTGTTAAGAATCTGTCCTGCAATGCAGGAGACTCGGGTTTGATCCCTGGGTTGGGTAGATCCCCTGGAGAAGAGAACGGCAACCCACTCCAGTGATCTGGAAAATTCCATGGACGGAGGAGCCTGGCAGATTACAGTCCATGGAGTCTCAGAGAGTCAGACACAACTGAGTGACTAACACACACTTTATACACTCGATAAAAATGATATGCTTGCGAAGATATAGAAGAAAGAGATGAAATTAAGGAGATTCTAAGGCACACTGTGTGTGTGCTAAGTCACTTTGGTTGTGTCTGACTGTGCAACCCTATGGACTGTAGCCCGCCAGGCTCCTATGTCCATGAGGTTTTCCAGGCAAGAATACTGGAGTGGGTTGCTATGCCCTCCTCCAGGGGATTTTCCCAACCCAGGGATCGAACTCACCTCTCTTTTGTCTCCTGCACTGGCAGGCAGGTTTTTTTTTTTTTTTTTTTTTTTTACCAGTACCACCACCCAGTAAGCCTCAAGTCCTGTTAAGTAGCCCATCTAGAGAAGACTGCCTTAGCCAGGCTTACTACTTTTTTTTTTTCTCATTTGTTCTGCATATTACTGCTGCAAAATATTACCAACTTAGACATGTAGGGAAACTCATTGTAGGGGTGCCTATTTTATTAGATGGCAAAAAGAAATATTTGCACAATGAACCTAGCCTAGATTCTATGATCCCAGTTCTTTGGGTGGCTTAGAGGGATTTGGGGCTACTTAATTTAAGCATTTGGCTATTGGTGAGGTTTGCACCTCCATCTCTCTCTTTTTTAATTGAAATTGAGTTTACAAAAATTTGAATCTTCTATGTCCATTACAATAAGTAATTAATTAAAGACTTAGTCAACCTGGAAATTAGTCTTCAAGCTTGCATGTCTCACTAAAATGATTTAGCTTTCTTAATATCTTTGAAATGCTGGAGATTTGATTTAGCCCAAATGTGAATATTTTCTGAGATATAGTGACCATGACTTTATTTCAAAATGTTTAGCAGGAATGCCATACAAATAGAACTATTTTTTTCTCTATAGGCAGAACTTTAATGACAACCCAGACTGTTGATGGTACAGAATGCAGTGACTAATTTACTTATGTAACTTCAAATTGCATTTTCCATGATTCAGTAGCTGCTTGTATCTCATGGAGCACACAGGGTGCCAGGAAGAGCAGATTGCAAGCAAATAGTTCCTTTTGGCTGTAACCATATATCCATTTTTATGTTGGGAAGTTTTTTAAAATCTCTAAATGCAGTATCACATGGATTTGTACCATCTACCTCATAGTGCAGAGAAATAGTTTACCAAATATTAGTATAAATTCAAGGCTATTTAAAACAAATGCAAAGCAGACTTATCTGTATCATTTAAAGAAATATCAAAAATACTTAGTCTGGTTTCTGGTTCAAGATATTACCCGGCACAAATATATACATGTATATATACATATATATATATTATATATGTAAACAATATATGTTGTTTAATTTATATTAATTAATAAATATATACTTAATAAATAATATATATTAATATTAAATGAATATAAATGTATAATATATAAATAATATATAAATATAAATGTGTGTGTATATATATATATTCCCTCTAAAGTGATCATGAAATGAAAAAAAAGAAGGAAAGAAAAGGAAAATAAAATAAAGGAAGTAAAGAGAGATGGGAGAGAGAAAGAAGGAGGGAGAGGTGGAGGGAGACAGAGAGATCATTACCTTTTCTGAGATATTGTCTAGTTTAGTTATTGATTTAGTCCAGACCACCACAATAAAGCAAATAACACAATAAAGCAAGTCACCCAGATTTTTATTTTTTTGTTTCCCAGTGCATGTAAAGGTTCTGTTTATACTATAGACTATTAACCTTGCAATAACATCATATCTAAAAATGTTTATTACTTAATTAAAAATACTTTATGGCTAAAAAGTGCCATCATCTGAGGCTTGGGCTAATCATATCTTTTGGCTGGTAGAAGGTCTTGCCTTGATGCTAAAGGCTGCTGGATGATCAGGGTAGTGGCTGATGAAAGTTGAAGGGTAGGCTATGGCAATTTCTTAAAATAAGACAGCAGTGAAATTTGCCTCATTGACTGACTCTTCCTTTCAATGCTGTTTGATAGCATTTAATCCAGGGTAGAACTTCTTTCAAAATGGGAGTCAATCCTCTCAAACCCTACTGCTGCTTTATCAATGAAATTTATGTAATATTCTGAATCTTTTGCTGTCATTTCAACAATCTTTACAGCATCTTCACTAAGAGTATATCCTATTCAATTAACCACTTTCTTTGCTCATCCATAAGAAGCAACTCCTTAGCCATTAAAGTTTTATTATAAGATTGCAGCAATTCATTCATCTCTTCAGGCTCCACTTCTTTTTTTTTTAATTTTTATGTTCAGTACATTAAATTTAGTCATGTACGTGACTAAAGATATTATTTTTTTCCTTTTTAACAAAGTATAACATAAGAGAAAACCAAAACAGAATACTGGACATTTACAATTCAAAATCAAATTAGCAGAATATTAAATATTTATAAAAGTATATCTTTTAAAAGTATTTATAAAATTACATGCAATCTTATAGAAATGGCATAAAAGAATGACTCAAAAATGGGAGAATTTTCCTTCAGTCCTAAAAAGAAAATATATTCAATACAAGCTGTGAAGATTCTTGAGTGTATGAGGACTTCAGTTTCAATACAAAAGTCAAAGACAGGCCTCACTTCTAATTCCACTGCTCTTGCTATATCCACCTCATCTCTAGCTATTTTCTCCACTGAAGTCTTGAACACCTCCAATTCTTCTATGAGAATTGGAACCAACTTCTTCTATACTCCTCTTAACATCGGTATTTTGACCTATTCCCATAAATCATGAGTGTTCTTGATGGTACCTAGGGTGGTCCTTTTCAGAAGTTTTTCAATTTGTTTCTTCCAGATGCATCAGAAGAATTATTATCTACAGCAGCTATAGCCTTATAAAATATATTTCTTAAATAATAAGACTTGAAAGTGAAAGTTTAGTCACTCAGTCGTGTCTGACTCTGCAACCCCATGGACTGTAGACTACCAGGCTCCTCCATTCACAGAATTTTCCAGGCGAGAGTACTGGAGTGGGTTGCTATTTCCTTCTCCAGAGGATCTTCCCAACCTAGGGATTGAACTGGGGTCTACCACATTGTAGGCTGATGCTTTACTGTCTGAGCCACCAGGGAAGTCAGGGAATAAGACAAGAAACTCAAAATAATTCCTTGATTCATGGGTTGCAGAGTGGATATTGTGTTAGCAGACAAGGAAATAAAATTAATTAACATAAGAATCATTGTACATCTCCATCAGAGCTCTTGGGTGACCAGGTTTCTTGTCAATGAGCAGTAATATTTTCAAAGGAATCTTTGTTTCTGAGCAATGGGTCTTGATAATCTGCTTAATATTCAATAAACCATGCTGTTAACAGATTTTCTGTCATCCAGACTTTGTTCTATTTATGGAGCACAGGCAGAGTAGATTTAGCATAATTCTTAAGGATTTTTACAATGGTAAATGAGCAATGGCTTCAAATTAAAGTCACCAACTGCATTAGTACTTAACAAGAAAGTCAGTATGTGCTTTGAAGCTTTGAAGCCAGGCATTGACTTCACCTCTCTAGTTATGAAAGACCTGGATGACATCTTCCAATACAAGGTTGTTTTGTCCACAATGAAAATGTGCCTTTATTAATTATCTTAGATGGATCTTCAGAATAAATTGCTACAGTTTCTACATCAGGACTTGGTACTTCACCTTGCACTTGATGTTATAGAGATCACTTCTCTCCTTAAACCTCATGCGCCAGCCTCTGCTATCTTCAAACTTTCCTTCTGCAGCTTCCGCACCTCTCTGAGTATTAAATGAATATAAGAGAGTTAGAGCCTTGCCCTGGATTAGGCCTTGGCTTAAGGGGATGTTGTGGGTAATTTGATCTTCTATGGAGGCCACAAAAACTTTCTCCCTATTAGTAATTAGGCATTTCACTTTCATTTATGTACTCATTTTCATTTATGTTTCATTTTCATATATGTATCCACTGGAGTAGCACTTTAATTTCCTTCAAGAATTTTTCTGTTGTATTCACAACTTGGCTAATTGTTTAGCATAAGAGACCTACTTTTGACCTATCTTGGCTTTTGACACACCTTCCTCACTAGGTTTATATTTCTTGTTATTGTTCGGTCATTCAGTTGTGTCTGACTCTTTGTGACCCCATGGACTGCACCACCACGCCAGGCTTCCCTGTCCTTCATTACCTCCCAGACTTTGCTCAAACTCACGTCCATTGAGTTGGTGATGGCATCCAACCATTTCATCCTCTGCCGTCTTGTCCTCCTCCTGCCTTCAATCTTTCTCAGCATTAAGGTCTTTTCCAATAAGGTAGCTTGTCCCATCAGGTGGCCAAAGTATTGTATTTATAGCTTGACTTAAAGTGAGAGACTTGCCACTCTTCCTTTCACTTGAACATATAGAGGCCATTATAGGGTTTTTAATTGGCCTAATTTCAGTATTGTTGTGTCTCATGCAATAGGAAAGTCCAAGGAGAAGGAAAAAAAAAAAAGGACAATAGCTGACCTTGTAGGTGAAGCAGTCAGACATATTACTATTCAGTAGCTAAATCCTCTCTGATTTTGCTACCCCGTGAACTGCAGCACACCAGACTCCTCTGTCCTCCACTGTCTCCCAGAGTCTACTCAAATTCATATACATTGAATCAGTGATGCTATGTAACCATTTCATCCTCTACCATCCCTTTTCCTTTTGCCTTCAATCCTTCCTAGCATCAGAGTTTTCTCCAGTAAGTTGGCTTGTCCCATCAGGTGGACAAAGTATTGGAGCTTTGGCTTCAGCAACAATCTTTCCAATGAATATTCAGGGTTGATTTCCTTTAGAATTGATTAGTTCAATCTCATTGCAGTACAAGGAACTCTCAAGAGTCTTTTCTCACACCGCAATTCAAAAGCATTGATTCTTTGACACCCGGCCTTCTTTATGGTCCAATTCTCACATATGTACATGACTGCTGGAAAAAATCATAGCTTTGACTATTCAGACATTTATTGGAAAAATGATGTCTCTGCTTTTTAATATTCTGTCAAGATTTTTCATAGCTTTCCTTCAAAGGAGCAAGCATCTTTTTATTTCATGGCTGCAGTCACCATTCACAGTGATTTTGGAGTCTAAGAAAATACAATCTATTACTGCTTCCTTTTTTCTCCGCTTCTATTTGACATGAAATAATGGGTCTAGATGTCATGATCTTAATTTTTTTAATGTTGAGTTTCAAACAAGCTTTTCATTCTCCTCTTTCACCCTCATCAAGAGGCTCTTTAGTTCCTCTTTACTTTCCGCCATTAGAGTGGTATCATTGCATATCTGAGGTTGTTGATATTTCTCTCAGCAGTCTTGGTTCCAGCTAGTGATTCATCCAGCCCAGCATTTCCTATGATGTACTCTGCATATAAGTTAAATAAGCAGGGTGGCAATATACAGCCTTGTCATACTCTGCCAATTTTGAACCAATTAGTTGTTCCATGTCTCGTTTTATCTGTTGGTTCTTGACCTGCATACAGGTTTCTCAGGAGACAGGTGAAGTGGTTTGGTACTCCCATCTCTTTAAGAATTTTCCAGTTTATTATGATCCACACTGTCATAGACTTTAGTGTAGTCAGTGAAGCAGAGGTAGATATTTTTCTCAACTCCCTTGCTTTCTCCACGATCCAACGAATGTTGGCAATTTGATCTCTGATTACTCTACCTTTTCTAAATCCAGTTTGTACATCTGGAAATTCTCAGTTCACACACTGCTGAAGCCTAGTTTGAAGGATTTTGAGCATAAATGTGCTAGCATGTGAAATGAGCACAATTGTACAGTAGTTTGAACATTCTTTGTATGGCCATTCTTTGGATTGGAATGCAAACTGATATTTTTCAGTTCCATGTGGCAGCGCTGAGGTTTCCAAATTTTTTGAAACATTGAGTACAGCACTTTACCAGCATCATCTTTTAGGATTTGAAATAACTCAGCTGGAATTCCATCACCTCCACTAGCTTTGTTTATAGTAATGCTTTCTAATGCCCACTTGAGTTTACACTACAGGCTGTCTAGCTCTAGGTGAGTGACCACACCATTGTGGTTATCATTAAGGCTTTTATATATATATATAGTTCTGTGTATTCTTGCCACCTCTTAATCTCTTCTTCTGTCATGTCCTTATCATTTCTGTCCTTTATCATGCCCATCCTTACATGTAATGTTCCTTTGATGTCTCCAGGTTTCTTGAAGAGCCCTCTAGTCTTTCCTATTCTTTTTCTCTATTTCTGTGCTTTGTTCATTTAAAGAGGCATTATTATCTCTCCTTGCTACTCTCTGGAAATCTGCATTCAGTTGGAGGTATCTTTCCCTTTCTCCCTTGCCTTTCACTTCTTTTTCTTTTCTCCTCTATTTGTAAAGCCTCGCTTAGACAACCACTTTGTCTTCTTGCATTTCTTTTTCTTTGGTATGGTTTTAGTCACTGCCTCCTGTACAATGTTATGAACGTACATCCATAATTCTTTAGGAATTCTGTCTACTAGATCTAATCCTTTCAATCTATTCATCACATCCACTGTAAGGGTTTTGGCTTAGATCATACATGAATGGCCTAAAGTTTTCCCAACTTTCTTCAATTTAAGCCTGAATATTGAAATAAGGAGTTCATGATCTGAGCCACAGTCAGCCCCAAGTCTTGTTTTTCCTGATTACATAGAGCTTCTCCATCTTTGACTGCAAAGAACATAATCAGTTTGATTTCAGTATTTACCTCCTGGCAATGTCCATGTGCAGAGTCATCTCTTGAGTTGTTGGACAAAGGTTGTTTGCTATGACCAGCATATTCCCTTGAGAAAACTCTGTTAGCCGTTGCCCTGTTTCATTTGGTACTCTAAGGCCAAACTTGCCTTTTATTCTGGTATTGCTTCACCTTGTACTTTTGCATTCCAATGCCCCTATGATGAAAACAGCACTTTTTTGGGTCTTAGTTCTAGAAGGTGTTGTTGGTCTTCATGGAACTGGTCAGCTTCAGATTCTTCATCATCAGTGATTGGGGCATAGACTTGGGTTACTTTGTTGTTGAATGGTTTGCCATGGGCACAAACTGAAATAATTTTTGAGATTGCACCCAAGTACTGCATTTTGGACTCTTGCTGACTATGAGGGCTACTCATTTCTGCTAAGTGATTCTTGCCCACAGTAGCAGATATAATGGTCATCTGAATTAAATTTGTCCATTCCTGTCCATTTTGGTTCACTGATTCCTAAGTCATCAATATTCAATTTTGCCTTATCCTGCTTGATCATGCCCAATTTATTTGGATTCATGGACCTAACATTCCAGATTCCTATGCAATATTGTTCTTTACAGCATTGGACTTGACTTTCACCACCTGACACATCCACAACTGAGTATCATTTCTGCTTCTGCTCACCTGTTTCATTTTTTCTGGCTCTATTAGTAATTGTCCTCCACTCTTCCCCAGTAGCATATTGGAAATCTTCTGACCTCAGGGGCTTATCTTCTGATGTCATATCTTTTTGCCTTTTTTTCATACTGTTTATAGGGATCTCCAGGCAGGATAGGTTTGCTATTTCCTCCTCCAGTGTGCCACATTTTGTAGAACTCTTTTCTATGACCTGTCCTTCTTGGGTGACCCTACATGGCATGGTTCATAGCTTCACTGAGTTACACAAGCCCCTTTGTCACAACAAGAGTGTAATCCATGAAGGGGTAAGACACATACATGTATCTATATAAATTTCCTTTCTTATACAGATGTAGGTCATGATGTAAGACAATTAAAAAAGTAACATTGTAGATCATCATTAAAAATAATAGTAAAAATGTTTAAAATATTGCAAAAGTTTGGAAAACTCAGCAATGGCCACAGGACTGGAAAACATCAGTTTTCATTCCAATCCCAAAGAAAGGCAATGCCAAAGAATGCTCAAACTACCACACAATGGCACACTTCTCACACACTAATAAAGTAATGCTCAAAATTCTCTAAGTCAGGCTTCAGCTATATGTGAACTGTGAACTTCCAGATGTTCAAGCTGGTTTTAGAAAAGGCAGAGAAACCAGAGATCAAATTGCCAACATCCGCTGGATCATTGAAAAAGCAAGAGAGTTCCAGAAAAATACCTATTTCTGCTTTATTGACTATACCAAAGCCTTTGACTGTGTGGGTCACAATAAACTGTGGAAAATTCTGAAAGAGATGGGAATACCAGATTATCTGACCTGACTCTTGAGAAACCTGTATGCAGGTCAGGAAGCAACAGTTAGAACTGGACATAGAACAACAGACTGGTTGCAAATAGGAAAAGGAGTACGTCAAGGCTGTATATTGTCACCCTGCTTATTTAACTTGTATGCAGAGTACATCATGAGAAACGCTGGGCTGGAAGAAGCACAAACTGGAATCAAGATTGCTGGGAGAAATATCAATAACCTCAAATATGCTGATGATACCACCCTTATGGCAGAAAGTGAAGAGGAACTAAAAAGTCTCTTTCTGAGAGTAAAAGAAGAGAGTTAAAAAGTTGGTTTAAAGCTCAACATTCAGAAAACTAAGATCATGGCATCTGGTCCCATCACTTCATGGGAAATAGATGAGGAAAAAGTGGAAACAGTGTCAGACTTTATTTTTTCAGTCTCCTAATTCACAGCAGGTGGTGATTGCAGCCATGAAATTAAAAGATGCTTACTCCTTGGAAGGGAAGTTATGATCAACCTAGAGAGTATATTGAAAAGCAGAGACATTACTTTTCCAACAAAGGTCCATCTAGTCAAGGCTATGGTTGTTCCAGTAGTCATGGATGGATGTGAGAGTTGGATGGTGAAGAAAGCTGAGTGCCGAAGAATTGATGCTTTTGAACTG
>ML660771.1:1832024-1846883 GCA_007570785.1 Antilocapra americana
CCTGAATAATATTCCATTGTGTATATGTACCACAGCTTTCTTATCCATTCGTCAGTTGATGGGCATCTAGGTTGCTTCCATGTCCTGGCTATTGTAAATAAAGCAGCGATGAACATTGGGGTACATGTGTCTCTTTCAATTCTGGTTTCCTCGGTGTATATGCCCAGCAGTGGGATTGCTGGGTCATATGGCAGTTCTATTTGCAGTTTTTTAAGGAACCTCCACACTGTTTTCCATAGTGGCTGTACTAGTTTGCAATCCCACCAACAGTGTAAGAGAGTTCCCTTTTCTCCACATCCTCTCCAGCATTTATTGCTTGTAGATTTTTGGATTGCAGCCATTCTGACTGGTGTAAAGTGATATCTCATTGTGGTTTTGATTTGCATTTCTCTGATAATGAGTGATGTTGAGCATCTTTTCATGTGTTTGTTAGCCATTTTTAAAAGAATGAAACTAGAACACTTTCTAACACCATACACAAAGATAAACTCAAAATGGATCAAAGATCTAAGCATAAGACCAGAAACTATAAATCTCCTAGAGGATAACATTGGGAAAACACTCTCTGACATAAAGCAAGATCCTACATGACCCACCTCCCAGAATATTGGAAATAAAAGCATGAATAAACAAATGGGACCTAATTAAAATTAAAAGCTTCTGCACAGCAAAAGAAACTATAAGCAAGGTGAAAAGACAGCCTTCAGAATCGGAGAAAATAATAGCCAATGAAGCAACGGACAAACAATTAATCTCAAAAAATATACAAGCAACTCCTGCAGCTCCAATCTAGGAAAATAAACAACCCAATCAAAGAGTGGGCCAAAGAACTTAACAGACATTTCTCCAAAGAAGACATAAAAATGATGATTGGATTTTTAAATATTTGCTATAGACAAGGACTTTTGCTTGGTGTTTCAGTTCCATTGCTCAGTCGTGTCCAACTCTTTGCAACCCCATGGACTGCAGCACACCAGGCTTCCCTGTCCACCACCACTCCTAGAAGATGGCTCAAACTCATGTCCATTGAGTCAGTGATGCGATTCAACCATCTCATCTGTCACACCCTTCTTTTCCTGGCTTCAATCTTTCCCAGCATCAGGGCTTTTTTTCCAATGAATCAACTCTTCTCATCAGGTGGCCAAAGGATTGGAGCTTCAGATTCAGGACCAGTCTTTCCAATGAATATTCAAGACTGATCTCCTTTAGGATTGACTCGTTGGATCTGCTTGCAGTCCAAGGGACTCTCAAGAGTCTTCTCCAACACTACAACTCAAAAGCATCATTTTTTCAGTGCTCAGCTTTCTTTATGGTCCAGCTCTCACATCCATACATGACTATTGGAAAAAACATAGCTTTGACTAGACGGACGTTTGTTGGCAAAGTAATGTCTCTGCTTTTTAATATGCTGTCAAGTTGGTCATAGTTTTATCCAAGGAACAAGCGTCTTTTAATTTCATAGTTGTTTTCAACATGTACAATGATTTTGGAGCCCACGGAAATAGTCTGTCACTGTTTTCATTGTTTCCCCATCTATTTTGCATTAAGTGATGGGACCAGATGCCATGATCTTAGTTTTCTGAATGTTGAGTTTTAAGCCAACTTTTCATCCTCTTCTTTCTCTTTCGTCAAGAGGCTCTTTAGTTCCTCTTCTCTTTCTGCCATAAGGGTGGTGTCATCTGAATATCTGAGGTTATTACTTATTTCTCCCTACAATCCTGATTCTAGCTTGTGTTTCATCCAGCCCAGTATTTCTCATGATGTATTCTGCATATAAGTTAAATAAGCAGGGTGACAATATACAGCCTTGATATACTCCTTTCCCATTTTGGAAGCAGTCCATTGTTGCATGTCTGGTTCCAACGGTTGTCTCTTGGCCTGCATACAGAATTCTCAGGAGGCAGGTAAGGTGATCTGGTATTCGCATCTTTTTAAGAATTTTCCAGTTAGTTGTGATCCACACAGTCAAGGGCTGTAAGGTAGTCAATGAAGCTGAAATAGATGCTTTTTTGGAATTCTCTGCCTTTTTCTATGATCCAATGGATGTTGGCAATTTGATCTCTGGTTCCTCTGCCTTTTCTAAATCCAGTTTGAACACCTGAAAGTTCTTGGTTCACGTACTCTTGAAGTCTAGCTTGAAAAAATATGAGCATTACTTTGCTATTGTATGCTGCTGCTGCTGCTAAGTCGCATCAGTCATGTCTGATTCTTTGCAACTCCATGGACTGTAGCCTACCAGGCTCCTCCATCCATGGGATTTTCCAGGCAAGAGTACTGGAGTGGATTGCCATTTCCTTCTCCATTGCTAATATATGAGATGAGTGCAATTGTGTGGTAGTCTGAACATTCTTTGGCATTGCCATTCTTTGGATTTGGAATAAAAACTGACCTTTTCCAGTCCTGTGGCCACTGCTGAGTTTTCCAAATTTGCTGACATATTGAATGTAGCACTTCCACAGCATCATCTTTTAGAACTTGAAATAACTCAGCTGGAATTCTATGACCTCCACTAGCTTTGTTCTTAGGGATGCTTCCTAAGGCCCACTTGACTTTGCACTCCAGGGTATCTGGCTCCACATGAGCGATCACAAAATTGAGGTTATCTGGATCATTAAGATCATTTTTGTAGTTCTTCTGTGTATCTTTGTCACCTCTTCTTAGTCTCTTCTGCTTCCTTTAGGTCCATACCATTTCTGTCCATCATTGTATCCATGTTTGCATGAAATATCCCCTTGGTATCTCTAATTTTCTTGAAAAGATCTCTAGTCTTTCCCATTCTATTGTTTTCCTCTATTTCTATGCATTGATAACTTGGTGTTTAGGAAAATATAAAGATTAGTGACAAGTTTTTTTAAAGTCAAGTAGGAGAATCCCATGGACAGAGGAGCCTGGCAGGCTACAGTCCTTAGGGTTGCAAAGAGTTGGACATGACTGAAGCGACTTAGCGTGCATGTACACACCCAAGTGGAACCAAACCAAGCATGCAGAGGCCTGGTACAAAGAAGGGGAGCCTAATGAAAGCTAAATGCCTATATGAAGCCATGGGGTCAGGGAGAGTTAAAGACAAGATCCTGTCCTCTTGAGAGATTGAGAAAGTCTCCATGAAGAACAGAGGGATTAAATCGGCCTCAGAAGTTGGAAAGTGAACGATGGAAACCATCTTCCAGGCAATAGTAGCTGTGGGTTTCAACTTTCAGAACAGGGAAAATAAGGGCATTGTATATAAAACTTGTGACTGCACAACAGTTCTGAGTTTAGCATAGTCACAGGGAAAGTTGGGTGACCACATGTCCCCATTCGCCCCATTGTTAATAGCACGCTTTTTACTCCAAACATGTATTTCCCAGTGTGAGAGCAAAAAATTATATGGTTACCCACAAAATAAGGCTTGTCAGATAATTGGCAGCCATTCATAGTGGAATGTATGCCAAAGCTGTACTTTGTTGGCGAGGGACTTCAGTATATTTGAATCTTTTTGAGCATGGTTGTATTCTTAATACAGTCCCATTTTGTGAGATTTCTGTGCCAGTGATGATTCTGATGAGTTGTAGTGTGCAAGGATAAGAAAAAAAAGACAATAATGTTACTGAAGAAATCTGGGCAAGACATATAGGGGCTTGACTTTTGACAATGGAAAAAAGGGATTCATTTCCAGCTGAACTGGGAACGGAAAACAGATTGAGAGATGAGATGCTTGCTCTGTGTGGTCAGTATCTGGGTGTGATTCCGAACCTTCTCTATCTAATTGGACTTCAAGAAAGAGCCCAGAGCTTCTCATCGGATCTGAGCTAGTGGATAGAAAGAAATTCTTTAAAATTTCTGATGACTGCCTCCAGCCAAGAATGGGGAATGATATATGGTCCTAAAATAGTGAAGTTGTGTAAAAATCAGTGCGTGGATAAAAGCAAAGGTAAGAATGCAAGGGCAAGAATATCTGATAGACTATGATTTTCAGTGAACAAAACTACTAACTAATATTCAAATAAATTTTGAGAGAAATAAAAGGGCAATTTCTTTAGAAATATAAGTCAAAATGATTATGACTTCAACTTAAATATGTAACCACCATTGTCATGATATTAATTTGGACATTAGATGGATTTTATATTCTGCTAATCTTGGGAAAATTTTAGAGTAATCTTGATTTTTCTCTGCTTGTCATGGTCATGACCAAATTCATTCATTATTGTTTTCCTTATTATATATCTTGTTTTGTGCAACTCTTGGCACCTAGCATATAATATTTAAATAAATCTATTTTCAATTATATTGTCGTTTCCCTTTAAAATCATTTCTAAAAAGTCATGTATTGAGTTCTTAGGGTAAACTGCAAAGTTCTGCATTTTTGAGCAGTGTTCAGGATCTTGTTCACAGGATGAATGACTTCAGGTTATTCTCATTTTGAAAAATAAATCTTTTTAGTTCAAAAATTACAATCAGTTGAATGTTTTCATCAGAATTTTATACTCTCTAAGTTATTTGTTCAGTCAAGTGTATCTACAGAAAAATACTGAGAAATGTGATGTTTTCTGCTGTCTGTTGGCCCAAATTCTGAGAAATACAGTTCCCTATATAACCTTGGTGAGCATATACAAACACACACATTTCACACACACATACACATATAGCTTTGTAAAGGATTTCATGTTGTCAGGCAAGATTAAATGTCATAGGTTTCTTCTGCCAGCTGTTTTCTCTAAAATCCTCATTCACACAAATTGAATTGAATTGAAAACAGTATTGGTAGATTGTGAGCCTGTCATAAAACCATAAAGTGTTTACATCAGCAGGCAGCTTATCACGGTAGCACTGCCCTTTCTTCAACAAAACACTTTTGCCATGCTAAACCATCCAATCACACTGCAGTTTATTGAACATTTGGTTATATTGCCTACTTATTGTTAAGTATTCACAATGACAGGCATAGAATAAATAATTACATTTGGAATGAAAAAGAAAGATGTGTGTTGAAAGTTGTAAGAAAAGCAAATGTGAGAGGCAGTTGGTACCCTAGGATTATAAAATACATGTCTCGAAAGAAAGCCCTCAAATTACCTATTTCTACTTCATTTGTTATTTTATAGTGTATATTATGTACAGAGCATGTATATATTTGTGATTGCTAATACATGTTGCTTTATACCCTTCTACTTCCTTCTTCTATTTTTCCCTCCCCTACAGGCTGGGAAACCATACTGCTTTGCATCTCTTTTTGTTTCTTTGTCTCCTTGATTTCGTCTTCCTTCTGCTCAGCTCACCCCTGACTTTGGTCTTTTTCCGAGTCAGTATTCCCTTGAAGCACTCGTCAACTGTTCACATGGCTTCTGCTATAAATGCTGTAGCTCAGCTGGCAAAGAATCTGCCTGCAATGCAGGAGATCCTGGGTCAGGAAGATCTGCTGGAGAAGGGAACCACTATCCTCTCCAGTATGCTGGCCTGGAGAATTCCATGGACAGAGGAGCCTGGCAGGCTACAGTCCGTGGGATCACAAAGAGTTGACACGACTGAGCGACTTTCAGTTTCATGCTTTTCACACGATTTTCTGCATTCCTGCTCTTTCACGTGTACAAATATATGAAATTAAGCAATCTAAAACCAAAATTGTGAATATAAGATATCTAAAACCAAAATTTATTGTACTTGAAATAGACAGTATTCACTGAATGCCTCCTATGTGCAAAAACTGGGCTAAGCTTTTTTTATATAAATTATCTTTCATCTTGAAAAGATGAATTTACAGATGCAGGGAAGTTAATTCAATCATTCTTAAATTCTGACTGTTACTCTGAGGGCCCAGTTTAGATCCCTGGTCAAGGAACTGGATCTCACATGCTGCAGCTAAGAGTTTGGCTGCTGCAACCAATTCCACTCTTAACAGCTACTTTATATTTCTCCATTATGGTTAAATCTTTATTTTAATTCCTATTTTTTTATCAACAGTATCTCTGTTGTTCAGAGATCCAAACTTTTGAGTTAACATATACTTCCTCTTCCTTTTCATTCCTGTTTGTACTTGGTCAGCAAATTATATTCCTTTGAAACTTTTCTTGGGTCCATCCTTTCCTTCCCAATTTCAAGGTCAATTCTTTAGTCTAAGTCTGGGCTTCTGTGATGATGAAAGAACTGACCTCCTGCATTTACTCCTCAAGAGTGTCTTCTGGATTTAGGCCATAAATTACTCCACACACTTCCTCTGCTTTGTTGTTTTTTCAAATATTTACTCAATTAACCAGTTTTTAAAAATAAAATTAGTTTTATTTTTAAAGTATATTTATTTGGCTGCACCAGGTCTTAGTTGCACCACGCAGGATCTTCTGTCATTGTTGTAGCATTAGTTGTGGCATGCAAAGTCTTAGTTGCAGTGTGGGATGTAGTTCTGGGACCGAACCTGGGCCCCCTGCATTGACAGCACAGAGTCTTGGCCACTGGACCACCAGGGAGATCTCCAATCAACCAGTTTTTATTTAACACCTTCACTCTGCTGAATGCTGACAGCATTGATTGAACTAGATATGGGTGGGCTTCCCTGATGACTCAAATGGTAAAGAATCTGCCTGAAATATGGGAGACCCGGTTCGATCCCTGGGTCAGAAGATCCCCTAGAGAAGAAAATGGCTACCCAGCCCAGTATTCTTGCCTAGAGAATTCCATGGACAGAGGAGCCTGATTACATGGAGCTTGATTTCTAGTAGAGTCTAAACTGATATTAAGAGAGCAATTACTCATTAAAAATTGTTACCAGGGTTATCAAATGTCATATGAATATTTTTAAACTAAAATGATCTCTTATTGACCATTAGCTCAAATGTAAACTCCATCTCTCACAGCCATTCGTTTCATTGAACCCAGTGTTTTCTTGCTAGCCTCACATACCTGACAAAGCACATTGCAAATAATTTTTAGCTGAAAAGGTTTCTGTTGAATTAGATAAACAAGAAAGGTAAACATTTACAAGCCAATTCTGAGTCAATGTATGCCAGAAAGTGAGTTTAAACAAAAGTGGGGAAAATATTTGGATTGACTAGTTCTTTTCCCAACAACGTTGTGTGTGTGTGTGTTAGTCACTCAGTTGTGTCCCACTCTCTGTGACCCCACGGACTGCAGCCTGCCAGTCTCCTCTGTCCATAGGATTCTCCAGGCAAGAATACTGGAAAGGGTTTCCATTTCCTTCTCCAATGTTAATTTTAGTAGTAGTAGTTTAGTAGTCATATCTGATTCTTGTGACTCCACAGACTATAGCTTGCCAGGATCCTCCGTCCATGGGATTTTTCAGGAACGAATACTGAAGTGGGTTGCCATTTCCTTTGCCTAACAACTCTGTGGTCTTGATAAAGTGAGTTACCTTCTCTGAATCTCAGTCTCCTCACTTGTAAAATTGGGCTTGACCAGGTGGTCTGTCTTCCAGACTGACTTGGAATGTCAGAGCCCAGGGAATGTCGTGGCCTCCAGGATATATGATTTCCTCACAGTTTCTCTAATTCTAATTTCTTGTCTAACTCTAAGATGCTCTTATTGTAGCGAAGATTGCTGGCTACATAGGAAATGGTCAACCATTCTGAGATATGACCTAATTTTTAAGCAAATGCACATGAAAATTATTATGCATATGTAGTGAAGGATGCAAATGAATGCAGGAAGCATTCTAGATGATAAATGTGCTTGAGGCAGTCATCAGTCTCATAAGTCTTAATCAAGTGCATTCACATTAACATAGCATGATACAAGCGTATGATCCAGAGTCTAAATTACTTTTCCAAAAAGCCCTATGGGGAATGTACTCACACCGTATGTTTCTTTCAGTTTTACTGAGATATTTTAGTCAGGAAAATGACAGAGGCACTCAGTACTCCATCCTCCACATTAATTTCTAAGTTCTCTTGCTCTCCAGTTGAAGGAAACAAAGGTGAACTAAACATTTCCTGGCTCATCAGGTTTTGCTAGTTCAGCTTGCTTTTCTTTGGCATATTCATCCTTACTCCTTATTGGGCGAATTATTTTTCCCTTGCTAGATTTACACAAGCCATTGACTGGAAGGCTTTAATGTGACCCCAGAGAAGTTAATGTGTAAAGTAATCTCTTGTTAGAGATTGATTTTGATTTCACCTCACATTAGTGAGTTCCTTATCCCTTCTACCACATTTTCCTTGTGCTTCTAGTTAATGTAGTGTCATAAATCGCTCTGCCACAGTGCCCTAGGAACAGAACAGGGAATTGGGTCTACTAAGGAGCCCTCTCATGACAAATTACAGAATGTTGGTACCAAAAACCAGTTAATTACTTTATATACCTTTGAATTTTTCTCTAACTTGATTTTTTTTTTCCTAATTGACTCATCCTCTGGACCCTGAGCAAAAGATGGTGCTTTAAAGCCCTTTTGTAACTGGAAACAAGAAAAGCCATTTTCTGGAAAAGAAATTAATGCTGCTTAAGAGTTAATTCAAGTATGATAGCTACATAGGTGACAAGAGTTCTCTTCCAGTTGATTAAGGACCTTGTAAGACAAACAGAGAAATACATAGGATTTATTTTGAAAAAATAAAGGCCATATTTATATCTCAGGGAATGTTTTCAGGTCAGTTCTAACAGACCACAATTGCAGTAGTTATACACTGTACACTGTTTTTAGCATGAGCAATTGAATTGTGTTCAGTTTAGCTGCATGAAGGCACCATGGGACAGTGATTACAAGTATAGATATTAGAGCCTGACTTGTGGTTTTGTTGTTCAGTCACTAAGTTGTGTCCAACTCTTTGCAACTTCATGGACTGCAGCATGCCAGCCTTCCCTGTCCTTCCCTATTTTCTGGAATTTCCTCAAATTCATGCCCATTGAGTCCATGATGCTATCTAACCATCTCATTCTCTGCTGCCACTTCCCCTTGTGCTTTCAATCTTTCCAAGCATCAAGGTCTTTCCCAATCTTTTCTTTGCATCAGGTGGCCAAAGTATTGGAGCTTCAGCTTCAGCAAATCCTTCCAGTGAATTTTTAGGGTTAATTTCCTTTAGAATTGATTGGTTTGATCCCCTTGCTCTCCAAAGTACTCTCAAGAGTCTTCTCCAGCACCACAGTTCTAAAGCATCAGTCCTTCAGCTCTCAGCCTTCTTTATGTCCCAACTCTCACATCAATACATGACTACTAGAAAAACCATAGCTTTGACTAGACAGACCTTTGTTGGCAAAGTAATGTCTCTGCTTTTTAGTATGCTGTCTATGTTGGCCATGGCTTTTCCTCCAAGGAGCAAGTGTCTTTTAATTTTATGACTGCAGTCACCATCTGCAGTGATTTTGGAATCCATGAAAATAAAATCTGTCACTGTTTTCACCTTTTCCCCTTTTATTTACCTTGCAGTGATGGGACTAGATGCCATGATCTTAGTTTTCTGAATGTTGAGTTTCAAGCTAGCTTTTTCACTCTCTTCTTTCACCCTCGTCAAGAGGGTGTTCAGTTCCTCTTTGTTTTCTGCCAGTAGAGTGGAGTCATCTGCATATCTGAGGTTCAGTTATTTGCCATATATTTCTCCTGGCAATCTTGATGCAGCTTGTGATATATCCAACCCAGCTTTTTGCATTGTATACTCCACATTGAAGTTAAATAAGCAGGGTAAGAATATACAGCCTTGTCCAACTCCTTTCCCAATTTTGAACCAGTCAGCTACTCCTTACCTGGTTCTGTTGCTTTTGGACCCACATAGAGGTTTCTCAGGATACAAGTAAGGTGGTCTGGTATTCCCAACTCTTTAAGAATTTTCCACAGTTTTTTATGATGCACAGTCAAAGGATTTAGCAGAGTCAATGAAGCAGAAGTAGACATTTTCCTGGAACTCCCTTGCTTTTTCCATGATCCAATGAATGTTGGCAATTTGATCTCTGATTCCTCTGCCTTTTCTAAACCCAACTTGTATATCTGGAAGTTCTCAGCTTACACATTGCTGAAGTCTACCTTGAAAGATTTTGAGCATCACTTTGCTAGCTTGTAAAATGAGGGCAATTATATAGTAGCTGAAACACTCTTTGGCATAGCCCTTCTTTCGGATTGGAATGTAAATTGACCTTTTATCAGCCCTATGGCCACTGCTGAGTTTTCCAAATTTCCTGACATATCGAATGCAACACTATAATAACAGCATCATCTTTTAGGATTTTAAATAGCTTAACTGGAATTCTGTCACTTTCACAAGCTTTATTCATAGTAAGTGAAAGAGGAGAGTGAAAAAGTGGACTTAAGGCTCAACATTCAGAAAACTAAGATCATGGCTTCTAGTCCCATCACTTCATGGGAAATAGATGGGGAAACAGTGGAAACAGTATCAGACTTTATTTTTTTTGGCTCCAAAATCACTGCAGATGGTGACTGCAGCCATGGAATCAAAAGACACCTACTCCTTGGAAGGAAAGTTATGGCCAACCTGGATAGCATATTGAAAAGCAGAGACATTACTTTGTCAACAAAGGTTCATTTAGTCAAGGCTATGGTTTTTCCAGTAGTCATGTATGGATGTGAGAGTTGGACAGTGAAAAAGGCTGAGCACCAAAGAATTGATGCTTTTGAACTGTGGTGTTGGAGAAGACTTTTGAGAGTCCCTTGGACTGCAAGGAGATCCAACAAGTCCATCCTAAGGGAGATCAGTCCTAGATGTTCATTGGAAGGTCTAATGTTGAAGCTGAAACTCCAATACTTTGGCCACCTCATACGAAGGGTTGACTCATTGGAAAAGACCCTAATGCTGGGAAGGATTGGGGGCAGGAGGTGAAGGGGAAGACAGAGGATGAGATGGCTGGATGGCATCACCGACTCGATGGTCATGGGTTTGGGTGAACTCCGGGAGTTGGTGATAGACAGGGCGGCCTGGTGTGCTGCGGTTCATGGGGTTGCAAAGAGTCAGACACGACTGAATGACTGAACTGAAACTGATACTGAATGCTTCCTAAGGCCCACTTGACTTCACACTCTAGGATGTCTGGCTTTAGGAGAGTGACCTAACTATCATGATTACCTGGGTCATTAAGATCTCTTTTGTATAGTGCTTCTGTGTATTCTTGCCACTTTTCAATCTCTTCTGCTTCTATTAATACCTTATTGTTTCTGTCCTTTATCATGACCATACTTTCATGATATATTCCTCTGATATTTCCAATTTTCTCCAAGAGATCTCTACCTTTGCCATTATATTTTTTTTCTCTATTTTTTTGCATTGATTATTTAAGAAGGCCTTTTTACCTCTCCTTGCTATTCCCTGGAACTCTGTATTCTTTTGCTATATCTTTCCCTTTCTCTCTTGCCTTTTGCTTCTCTTCATTTCTCAGCTATTTTTAAAGCCTACTCAGATGACCACTTTGCCTTCTTGCATTTATTTTTCTTTGAAATGGTTTTAGTACAATGTCATGAACCTCCACCCATAATTCTTCAGGCACTCTGTCTAAAAGATCTTGTCCCTTGAATCTATTTGGTCTATTCAATTCTATTCTACCTACAGTAGAGTGTCTACCATATAATCATAAGGGATTTGATTTAGGTCATACCCAAAAGGCCTAGTGGCTTTCCCCGCCTTCTTAAATTTAAGCCTGAATTTAGGAATAAGTAGCTCATGCTGCTGCTGCTCCTAAGTCACTTCAGTGGTGTCCAACTCTGTGCAACCTCATAGATGGCAGCCCATCAGGTTCCCCCATCCCTGGGATTTTCCGGGCAAGAATAGTGGAGTGGGTTGCCATTTCCTTCTCCAGTGCATGAAAGTGAAAACTGAAAGTGAAGTCGCTCAGTTGTGTCCAACTCTTAGCGACCCCATGGACTGCAGCCTACCAGGCTCCTCTGTCCATGCGATTTTCCAGGCAAGAGTACTGGAGTGGGGTGCCATTGCCTTCTCCAAAGTAGCTCATGATGTGAGCCATAATTAGTCACAGGTCTTGTTTTTGTAGATTGTATAGAGATTCTTCATCTTTGGTTACAGAGAACAAAATCAATCTGCTTTCTGAATTGACCATCTGGTGATGTCCATGTGTAGAGTTGTCTCTTGTGTTGTTGAAAAGGGTGTTTGTGATGACCAGCATGATCTCTTGATAAAACTCTGATAACCTTTACCCTGCTTCATTTTGTACTCCAAGGCCAAACTTGCCTATTATTCTGGGTATCTCTTGACTTCCTACGTTTGCATTCCAATCCCCTATGATGAAATGGGCACTTTTGGGGTGTTAGTTCTAGAAGGTGTTGTAGGTCATCATAGAACTGATCAACCTCTGTGTCTTTGGCATTAGTGGTTGGAAAATAGACTTGGATTACTGTGATGTTGAATGGTTTGCCTTGGAAATGAACAGAGATCATTCTGTCATTATTGGGGTTGCAGCCAAGTACTGCATTTTGGACTCTTGTTGACTATGAGGGCTATTCCCCTTCTTCTAAGGGATTCTTGCCCACAGTAGTAGATATAATGGTCATGTGAATTAAATGTGCCCTTTCCTGTCCATTTTAGGTCACTGATTCCTAAGATATCAATATTCAATCTTGGCATTTCCTGCTTGACCATATCCATTTTTTTCTTGATTCATGGACCTAACATTCCAGCCCTGTGCAATATTGTTCTTTACAACATTGGACTTTACTTTCATTAGTAAACACATCCACAAAACTGAGCATTATTCCTGATTTGGTCCAGCTACTTCATTCTTTCTGGAACTACTTGTAAATTACCTCTACTCTTCCCTAGTAGCATATTGGACACTTTCTGACCTAGGGGGCTCATCTTCTGGTGTCAGCTCTTTTTGCCTTTTCATCTTGTTCATGGGGTTCTCTAGGAAAGAATACTGAAATGGATTGCCATTTCCTCCTCCAGTGGACCATGTTTTGCCAGAACTCTTCACTATCACTTGTCAATTTTTGGTAACCCTGCACAGTATGACTCATAGCTTGATTGAGTTCTAAAAGCCCCTTCACTAGAACAAGGCTAAGATCCATGATAGAACCGGTTTCCAGTACAAATCTTGGTTTGGCCATGTGCTCTGTGCTGCATCTTCTATGCCTTAGGTCTCATCTATAAAATGTGGATACCAAACAGTATTTAGCAGACAAGACTGGAATATTACAAATATGACTACTGCTTCCTGTAACTCCAGTGCTGGTGATGGTGAGATATAAGTATTCTTAACTTCCTACAGCCAACCAATCTGAATGGCTTTGACATTCACCATCTTCTACCTTACCTTCTTTTGTGCTAATGCATTTGGGTACTTGAGGCATTACAAGTTTATATTCTTATTGCATAAATCTATCCTAACTATAGCACCCTATTCTTGAAGTGTAGACCTAGCCCCAAACAGGCATTTTCACAGTTTCATCTGTTTTAATGGTGTACTAATCATTTAATATTAATTATGATGTGATTTTATATTACAAGTAAAAATTTTATGGCTATTTTTATGACTGTAATATGACTCTAAGTAGAAAAGGAGTAGTTATAATACAGTTCACTTTCAAGTTTTTTCCCCCATAATCCCTATATTCTAATAATATGTTCTATTAGGAAATAATCTTAAACTGTGTGATTTTTAAAAATTTATGTGTTTGGTAATATATAGTTAAAAAGTATGAACAGTATATTGTTTGGAGAAAAACAGCCTCAATTTACTGAGTCAATGGGGAAATGTATTTCTACATAGTGAATTCACTTTAATATAATTCCTAGAATATGTCTTAGATAAAGTCAAGTACACATTTTTCAGTTTGAGCTCTTTATGTTATAAATTCCTAAAGCATGGCTTCTTTTTCAAATTGGTTCACATATTTTTTGTCAGTTTATTATAATAATTTAAAGTTATTCTATATAATCTGGTATTATACCAAACGATTCTCATTCTCATATCAAGAAGACATAGGTGCTTGCTTAGTTCCATGTGCCATAACAGCATGCTTCCTTCTGAATCCTGTTAACCAAATATTTATATTCAGTCATTGAAAAATTTAAACAAATTTCAGCTTCTCTTTGAAACTATTTTGACCTCATCAATTGCATTTAATTTGGGTCTTAGTTTCCTATAAAAGGTCTTACCAGATGATCCTATAAATTCCCTTTCAGTTCTCTAGAAGAGTAATTTTCTTTCCTCTATTAGTGTATATTTTAGTGAAGAGCACCTTACAAATGGAGTCAATTGCTCATTTTTCTCAATAATTTTCATTCCCTTTTTTATCTTATTCCACATTCACTTTTTCAACTTATTCCACAATTCCAGTACTTTAACTTTGTTTTTGAAAAGTTGGTCTCCTTCAAGTCATCTCTCTCATTATTGAGATGAAATACTGTATATATCACAATATATCATAAGAAAAACTCTGTAACTATATTTTAAAATAAAATTTTGTCATACCATCCCTGAAATCTCAATGCCCTAAATGAGTAAAGCAACTTTGGAATTGTTAATATGTATAGAAGGAAAATTATTAATATTTATAATATTAAAATATTCTGAAGATGGCGGAGGAATAGGACGGGGAAACCACTCTCTCCCCAATAAATACACCAAAAGAACTTTTAAAGACCGTGCAAACTCCATAAAACAGGATCTAAATGCTGGCAGAGGACATCGGGCATCTGAAGGGACGGCCCATTGCTGACGAGAGGAGGTAGGACAAAAGAAAAAAGAGAGAGAAAAAAGTAAAGGGAGAGACAGAGTTGGGGGCGGGGATCCGTCCCGGAAGGGGAGTCTGGAATAAAGAGGAAAAAAAAAAAAAGAGGAGAAAGGTTTCTGAATACCAGGGAGCATTCTCTCCGGCGGATTTGCGGTGAATCTTGGAGAGCAAGATAGCTGGGAGTAAAAGCAGATTAATAATTAAGCCCTGCAAGCTATGTCTCTGGCTGGAAGGCACAGGGAAGC
>ML660771.1:1851883-1874054 GCA_007570785.1 Antilocapra americana
CAATTTGTATGGAAATACAAAAAACCTCGTATAGCCAAAGCAATCTTGAGAAAGAAGAATGGAACTGGCGGAATCAACCTACCTGACTTTAGGCTATACTACAAATCCACAGTCATTAAGACACTATGGTACTGGCACAAAGACAGAAATATCGATCAATGGAACAGAATAGAAAGCCCAGAGATAAATCCACGCATCTATGGACACCTTATCTTTGACAAAGGAGGCAAGAATATACAATGGAGAAAAGACAACCTCTTTAACAAGTGGTGCTGGGAAAACTGGACAGCCACTTGTAAAAGAATGAAACTAGATCACTTTCTAACACCATACACAAAGATAAACTCAAAATGGATCAAAGATCTAAGCATAAGACCAGAAACTATAAAACTCCTAGAGGATAACATAGGCAAAACACTCTCTGCCATAACCCAAAGCGGGATACTCCATGACCCACCTCCCAGAATATTGGAAATAAAAACACGAATAAACAAATGGGACCTAATTAAAATTAAAAGCTTTTGCACAACAATGGAAACTATAAGCAAGGTGAAAAGACAGCCTTCAGAATGGGAGAAAATAATAGCCAATGAAGCCATGGACAAACAATTAATCTCAAAAATATACAAGCAACTCCTGCAGCTCCATTCTAGAAAAATAAACAACCCAATTAAAAAGTGGGCCAAAGAACTTAACAGACATTTCTCCAAAGAAGATATAAAAATGGCTAACAAACACATGAAAAGATGCTCAACATCACTCATTATCAGAGAAATGCAAATCAAAACTACAATGAGGTACCACTTTACACCAGTCAGAATGGCTGCCATCCAAAAGTGTACAAGCAATAAATGCTGGAGAGGATGTGGAGAAAAGGGAACCCTCTTACACTGTTGGTGGGAATGCAAACTAGTACAACCACTATGGAAAACAGTGTGGAGGTTCCTTAAAAAGCTGCAAATAGAACTGCCATATGACCCGGCAATCCCACTGCTGGGCATATACACCGAGGAAACCAGAATTGAAAGAGCCACGTGTACCCCAATGTTCATCGCTGCATTGTTTACAATAGCCAGGACATGGAAGCAACCTAGATGCCCATCAACTGACGAATGGATAAGAAAGCTGTGGTATTTATACACAATGGAATATTACTCAGCATTAAAAAAAAAATTCATTTGAAGCAATTCTACTCAGTTGGACGAAACTGGAGCCCATTATCCAGAGTGAAGTTAGCCAGAAGCAAAAACAACAATACAGTATATTAACGCATATATATGGAATTTAGAAAGATGGTAACGAGAACCCAACATACGAGACAGCAAAAGGAACGCAGATGTATAGAATAGACTCGTGGACTTTGTGGATGAGGGTAAGGGTGGGATGATATGGGAGAAGGGCATTGAAGCATGTTAATTTTCATATGTCTAATCAATCGCCAGCCCAGGACTGATGCTCGGGGCTGGTGCAGCGAGATTTCCCGGGGCTGGGGGGAGGGAAGAGGGAGGGGGGTTCCGGAGGGGAAGCATATGTAAACCCATGGTGATATCATGACAATGTATGGCAAAAACAATTAAAAATAAATAAAAAAATAAAATAAAATAAAATAAAATATTCTGTTTCTCTATGGGGTGCTTATAAGCAGAAACTATTCCATTTTACATCTCAACTCAGTATATAAAAGTCATCATTTCCCAAACTTACTTTATAAAAATGTTGTTAGTTTAGAGTTACCAGATTTATTACATAAAAATACATTTAATTAAATTTGAATTTCAGATAAATGATCAATAATTATTTTGTATAAATATGTTCTGTTCAATATTTGTGACATCCTAAAATATTATTTTTTGTTTATCTCAAATTAAAATTTGAATAGATGTATTTTGTCAGGTCATTCTGTACTAGGCTGATAAGAGTAGATTTATGAGATAATATAAATATGAAACAAGAGGTTGAAATCTTCAAATTATTTGCTGTAAAAATTTAATACAACTTTTTTGTGTATACTTAAGCCACAAAACATTAATTTAAAGTGCAAATATACATTTAAATTTCAAGAAAAGATATATCAAAAAAAGACAGTGTTCCTTGGATGGGTGCATGCTAAGTTGCTTCAGTCATGTCTGACTCTGCAACCCTATGGACTGTAGCCCATTAGGCTCCTCTGTCCATGGGATTCTCCAGGCATTAATACTGGAGTCAGTTGCCATTTCCTTCTCCAGGAGATCTTCCTGATCTGGGGATCTTCCTGATCCAGAGATCAGAACCACGTCTCTTATATCCCCTACATTGGCAGGTTGGTTCTTTACCACTAGCGCCACCTGGGAAGCCCTTGGATAGATGGCATTAAAAGTTCAATGGCTAATAATTGTGATCAGCAGAATAAAAACCAAAGATGCAAACATTCTACTCATTAGAACCTGTGACTATGTTATATTTCATGGCAAAGGAGAGTTAAGATAGCAGATATAATTAAGGTTGCTAATCAGTTGACCTTAAAGTAGGCAGATTATCCTGGATTATCTGAGTGGGTTCAAGCATAAGTATTTAATGCCTTTAGGTGGACTGAGAATTAATGTGGACCAACAGGGTCTCTACATCTCCCTTCTCTCACTGGCCACTTTCTCAGTGCTTCTACTCATCTTTATTTCATAACCTGGGAATAGCTTTCCTCCAAGTTCAGATTCATTTATCAACTTTGAATTTGTGGTCTGCACAATCAGGATGTTTTCTCATTCTTTTATTTGGCTCCTAAGCCCTACAGAGTCAGCATAGAAATGACTGAGACTTTGCTTTCAGTCTTTGTTTCAACTATAGATGATGCGCTCTGCAGAGCTGTATCACAAGCTGCGGCCATCAGCCGGCCACAGCCTGACGAGCCAGAGCAGATGCTGGAGAGCAGAGTCTTTGCACACAACTGGATATGATGAATAAAAGCAGTGAGAGGGAGGCTCAAGAGGCTGGAGTGTCATCTGTTGATGTCAAAAGTCAAGGGATGGACATGGCCCAGATCTGCAGATGGCGTTTTGTCAGTCATGGTCTCCTCAATTGCTGCCAGTGAATGCTAGGTTTCATTTGTCTATGATCTCAACGATTTGGAGATCTGTTCACCTGCATGAAGTAGCCACCAGCTACAGATGAAAATGCAATTGGCCAGGAGCTATCTAAGTCCAGGCGTGAACTACAGATACACTTGGTCAGGCCCACCTTACTCTCAACCTTCCTCTGCAAAGGGGCACAATATAGCTTAGAGATCATTGTGATCCATTTTCTTCCTCTCTACTTTTGGAGAAGAGAAGCAAACAAATCCCATTCCTTTGCTTCTCATATCCTCCAGTACTAGTTCTCAGTCCACATGGTGAAAAATCCTTCCTTAACTTTTCATTTCCATGGAATTTTCAAGATCCTTAATTACAGGTTCATCTTGTACTAGATATTTTTTTTTTCCTTTGAAGGATCTCAAATTTTTGTTTTAACTCAGTCTTTTCTGTGTGCTCAACTTTCTTCTAGATCCAACCTCGTATATGATTTTGCCACTGATGTCTTTCCTGTTTATTTCTTCCTTGGCCTTTTGGGCATTTGCATGTTTTTGTTTGTTTGTTTTAACTGACAACCAAAGCTGAAAAATTTCCAATTGGGATCTCCCATTACATTAACAAAGTTTTACTAAACTGACTAAAGAATTATTTCTCTTATAAATCATCCATATTCTTTTGAAGGTTTTCTAAATTCACATTGCTATATTCCTTGGCCTTTTCCTACATTTAATTTTCCATTCTTCCTCAAATCCAATGCTTTTAACACACAGTTAACAGTCATTCATGGAGGCATTTATTGTTCATTTTCTTGATAATCTTAGTAGTGGCTTCATGCAAACTTTCCCTCCATGGGATAAAAGGCATACCCCATAGAGCCTTTCTCATCACAATCTACCATGGAGGGAAGAAAGATTCCAAAAATTTCTGCCTGGTTGTCTATGGATTCTAAAATTCTAAAAGAAATATCCTGCTAAAATTATTTAAATCAGCTTTCCTGGTGTCACATCAAAGTTCATCATATACATCACTGAGTACTGGAATTTGACATTGGATAACCAGGAAGTGGTGGGTGGTCATATTGTAGTAGACCTTAATGGATAGCACAGCCCTGAAATAAGTACTAAGCTTTCCACTGAACTTGCCTTTAGTGACACCTGATTCTTCTATATCAATGGAGACCATGGCAGCTTGGGCAGTGTTTCTTCCCACACCCCACACTCCAGCCAAAGAGGACTGCTTGTGGGTGTCTCCAAAGGGAAAGGGGGAACTTTTATCAATATGTTGACATGTTTGAATTTTAAGAATATCTCCATACTTTTTTTTTTTTTTTGCCTGTTTCCTTCACCAACACTTTTCGGCCATGACTATGTAAGAGGTTCAAGTTTGCAGCATATAATATTCATGAGTCCAAGGCCTCAGGCTAAATCTCACAGGTTAGACACTTAGGAAGATTCTCAAGCTAATTATGTGTAAAGACTGGCTGAAAACGTTGGTCAAAATGTTTCATAAATATGTATCAATGTGACAAGAGGGGTGGTTAAGGAATATGTTCAAATCACAGTGTCAGCATTGAGAGATATCTTAAAGGTCACTGAATCCAACTGCCCGTCAAGAATTTATGCGAACCTGTATAGGTCCACCTGATGCCTGGAGAACCCTGAGTAACTAAAAGATCCTTATCTTTCTAGCTAACTTATAGCATGGTTGTCAGCAATGGCTCAAAGTCTTCCCTTAGGTTGAGTTAAAATTTATCTTTATTTAACTTATGCTGATGGGATTATAAAACATCAAGACTAATCCTCCCTCTTCCATGTGGCAATCAATTCATCCTTTACGTATTTGAGGATATCCACCACGACTATTTTGAATTATGGTTTTATTTTAAGTGTGTTTATTTCTTTCAAAAGCCCCTCATATATATTTTGGGTTTCCAATTTCACATGTTCAGTAAGTCCCTTTTGAAAAATTTTTGACAAGGGTGACACTAAGTATGACAATGGAGACCACATAGCACAAGTCGGTTATAGCAGGGAACTGGATTCCATAGATTTCTTAAGGAATACTCAGATCGCATCAGCTTTCATCTGGAAGCTCTATCAGCTCTTGAGTCATACTGAGCTTGTAGCTGTTCAGTCATGAAGTCGTGTCCAACTCTTAGAACCCTTGTCTTTTATAAGTGTGTTGCTGCTGACCCATGGATAGTGTCCACTGCCTTTTGCATAGTATTTTTCTGCTTTTAAAGTGCTGCTATATATCTTAGGAGGACTCCTGCTTTCTGCCAAACAGGTGTTGCATCAATAGATAAATACATGCTGGCATGGCAGCTTTGTGACTGGGTCAGGAGCTTCTTATCTATGTCCTTCTTCTGGCCAGGTGACTTCAGTTTTGCTCCAGCTGAATATAATATGGATTTTCAGATGATTTTCCCTTTCCTTTTTGTAATCAATAGGATATGTGTATGTGTGTGTTAAAGTTGTCTATTCAGGTCTTGTTCAAGTAACAAAAAAGGGAGTAATTGTCCCATTTTTCCCTGGTTTTATTTACACTCATGAATCTCTAGCCTTCACCTGTATTATCATGACAATTTTATTATATTTCTCACCTATATCCAACATGGAGATGGGTCTCTGGTCATTTAAGATGCTCCCTGCCCTCCTCCCAAATGTCTTCTTGAATGCCTAGGTGCCATGGTGAGGCAGTACAGCACGATGGTTTACACTGTTAACTGTGGGGTTGGATGATCCTGATTCATTCTCCAACATTTGCCAGCTGTGAGATTTTTAGCAAGTGACTTAAGTAAATTAAATTTAAGCGCAATTTAAAACAATCTGTGTATTGGAGGCATCAATTACCTACCTCAAAGGGACACTGGAACATTGAAGTAGATATCTTTTAACTACCTGGGAAATAGTAGGCACTCAATGAATGGAAATAATACTTTTATTAATACTTGGTTACATTGTGATCTCTATACTGCATTTACCTTGATTAATGTACTCAATTTGTGACTGATTTCATAGCTTAATGTGGGCTTTTATTCATCTCTCCATTCCATGTTCAAATTAAATTACTTATGATTGTATCAGCCATTCTCTGGACAAATAAATACTTTCTGAATCTCATGAAATGATATACTTTGTCTCCTCAAGCATCTATTTTTCTGGTATCATAAGCAACATCCCAGAAACCAAAATCCCATAATATCACATTTCCTTTGCATCACCAGCAATTCTCTTCTAGGGGTCACATATCCAGTATTTTAATCTTAAATCAAACAAGTTATTAAAATACTTTTATCTTTGAATATTCACTTTCTTGCCCCTGTCTTCAGAGTTCCATTATAGTTTCAAAATTGATGCTGAACCATTGCTTGTATCCTCCCAACCACACATATCCCATCCCCTTGGGATGACTAGGAATCAGTAGTGAATACTAGATTTGTCCCATCCCCACATCCAGGTTTGTGTTATTGAAAGACAAGCATATATAGATCAACTTGGGCAGGTCTGTGTAGAGCCTCTTCCTTTGATGCCCTCATTATGATATAGGTTCTTGCAAACACAATTACTGTCTGGTATACTTACTAATGGTCCTGATTTATTCAGTAGCACAGAGTTTCATTCTAGAGTTGCTAAATTTCTTTAAACTTTCCCTTATGCATGCCATTCATTCTTCAAAACACCTGCTAGATCATTTATTTGAGAGCCACTCATCTGATTTAACTAACCTACCTCTCATCTCTTCACTGAGGATAGTAAAACAAATCTCATTCACTTATAATGCCAAAGATATGTAATATATAAAGATAGGATAAAACATGAAATTTAGGCCAGAAGCTGCAGCTGGAAATGTGATTTTCTCCTTCAATCATAGCTAATAAATACTCTGAGGGCTTGTTAATCATGCTCACATGTTGCCATCCTATTTCTGTCCTGCCAGTACACATACCTCTCAGTATTTCCATAAAATGATGACAGTGAAGTGGATTTCATACTGAAGAGTGTAGATGGGAGAGGGAAAACCCAGAGCCCAGAAAAGGAGTCTTTATTGATAGAAGAGGGGTTATTGCTGAGCAAATTGCAACCATAGAAACCTTAGGGATGGGTCACAGGGAAGTAAAGTTGAAGAAGAAGAGGGTGTTGTGTAGAGCACTATTTTTACAAAGAGGAGACATGCCACTAGCAGAAGCAACTGTTCAGAGGAACAGATGTTCCATTCAGGCCTTAGATATCATTCTGGACGCCAGTCGGAGAGAAGTTGGTATTTTCATACTGCCAGAAGTTGAGGGCAAATACAAACAAATTAAATTTCAGAAAAGAGAACAATCCAGGAGTCCAGGGAGAAAAAGTACCGATCAAGGAGGAGAACCATCTTGCTGAATACCTAAAACTATCACAACATTGTTAATCAACTATATTCCAATATAAAATCAAAAAGTTTAAAAAAATAGAAAAGAGTTATTGAGATCCTGCTGTTTGAATTTTGACAATGTAGAAAAGTTACCCAAAGGACATTACAAATGTATTAAAGGTTATAGTATAGTTAGACTGAAAACAATCTCTGACTGCGGGAGAGGAAAATGTGTATTTATTGCTGATATTTATTGAGTGTTTACTAAGTGCCAGGCACTGATTTAACAGGATATTCTAAACGTATCAACCCAGGGACTTCCCTGGTGGTCCAGTGGCTAAGCCTTCACCTTCCAATGTAGAGGGTAAGGTTCAATCCTTGCTCAGGGAGCTAGGATTCTACATGCCTTCCAGCTGAAAAACCAAAATGTAAAACAGAATCAGTATTGTAGCAAATTCAATAATTCAATATGGTTCATGTCAAAGAAAGTCTTAATAAAACATCAACCCAATTAATCCTCATACCAATGCCATAAGATAAGTGCTATTATTGTTCCATTTTATAGATGAGATGGATGAAGAAACTGATGTATAGAAAGGGGAGGTGACTTGAAGCCATTTCTTGGGCTTCGGAATCCATTTCTTAGTTACCCTGGTGGCTCAGCAGTGAGGAATCTACCTGCCAATGTAGGAGCCACAGGAGACGCAGGGTCAACCCCTGGGTCGTGAAGAGCCCCTGGAGGAGGAAATAGCAACTGATTCCAGTATTCTTGCCCGAAAAATCACATGAACAGAGAAGCCTGGTGGGCTACAGTCCATGGGGTGGCAGAAGAGTCAGACATGACTGAGTGACTGAGCACACACACACACATGCACACTGCCACAAGGATAATTGCATAGGGAAAGTAAAGGAGACAGGAGCTCCGATCTGACTGTGGGTGATTTGGAAGACTTCACCAAGAACTTCTACAGGTTGGGTTATTCCTGAACTTCTGCGGTCTTTGTACATCACCCCTTATGATGTACTGCACTATATTTTACATACTAATTTGCATCTGTGTTCATCACTAGACCACTACCTCCTAGAAGGGAGGAATTGCCTCTCATTTATCCATTCTTGTTACTGAGCAGTAGCCACGCAGAAGGACATTCAAGAAATGGTTCCTCAATAAATTAATTAATGAGGCTTGAAATGATGAGTATGGTTTTAGAGGTGGAAAGGGGCTTTTTGGGAAAGAAGAATCCCTCCTGAGAGTTTCCAGTTAGAATAGGCAGACAGTCTGAAGTCCACACTGCCAAGGCAAGAGTTTTGCAAGGAACACGTTTGAAAGAAGCATCTTAATGTGGGCTGGGGGAGACACAGAAAGAAAAGACTGAGACTGAAACTCTGTTCATTTAATTTTTCTTGGTTTGACTCTACTTACCTTTAACCTCAGATAAACACAGATTTGCAGAGCTGAATAATTGCCTCCTTCTAGCTCCATTGATTTTGGGGAATACTGGTCTTGTTCCAGATTCTGAGCAGTTGTCAAGCCACCACTAGCCTGGCCTGCCTTCACTGAATAGGAACTATGGTTAGAATGGGGATGTGTAGGGGAAACCTGTCAAAATACAAATTCAATGGAGAATCTTATGGAAAGATCACTAATATGAGTGTCTATTCAAGAAGATACTGAAAGTATTGAATCAGGGCTACTGTAGTCAATATTCATGTTGATTAGTGGTGAGATTAATTAGTCTATACAATTAAGACACGAGAGGGAAATTTAGGTGGTGAGAGAAGGAAAACAGAATGGTTGTACTTTTTATATGTCTGCTTATACAACAAATCAGTTTCAGTCCTAGTAAGGATTTGCTTGCATCCATCAATCTGAAACCTAATTGATGACAAGAGTTACATCTCTTGTTCATGATTCTACTTGAAAACTTGAAACTGAAAAATGACTCAAGCTGTACAATTGAAGACTTTCATCTTCCCTTCTTCCTATGAAAAATCTCTATAAATTGGCTCTACTACCAGTTATTGTTACTTGCTAGCTTGTGGATTTGATATTCAGCACTATATTGGGTTTTCCTGGGTTTTCAGATGGTAATCCACCTGCACTGTGGGAAACCTGGGTTCGATCCCTGGGTTGGGAAGATCCCCTGGAGAAGGGAACAGTTACCCACTCCAGTATTCTGGCCTGGAGAATTCCACAGACAGAGGAGCATGGAAGGCTATAGTCCATGGGATCACAAAGAGTTGGACATGACTGAGCAAATTTCACTTCACTATAGATACTAACAAAAACTTAGTTATTTGGAAATTAGTAGGTAATAACTCTTTTACAGCACATCTTTATAAATTTTCAGGCACAGAGTCATGTCTCCTTTTTAAACACTGGTAAACATTTTATTGAAAGAAAAACAAACCAGCGACAATCAATTGATGTCTTAAATTAGATTATTTTACCATATACATATATGATTTTAGCAGAATAACTGGAAAATAGTTGATAAAATGATTGATGAAAAACATAATGTTTTGTATGTCTATTGAGACATAAAAAATTAAAAGTCACTAACTGCAAAATCATCAGAACACTGATGCTGTACATATATATCATTATAAATGTAGTGAATAGGAAAACAAATAAATCAGTGGGAAAATGTCCATGTTCCCAAGGAAGGAAAATTTTTGATTCATACTACCAAAAGAAACATGAATTATATGTGGAAATAGAAAACTTACAGTGAATGTTAAGATGTTTCACTTTAAATTTAATAAACCTATAGCCTGTTAAAATGTAATATGCATAGCTGAGTAATTAATTATGAAATATTTGACAACTACACACATCTTTATGATTCCTTGAAAGTAGAATTTCCATAAATCACATCAACAGCTCCAAAACAGTGCTTAAAGGTTTTGGATCATTTTTTTTTTTTTGGAAATGCCTTACTCATATATTGTCAAATTCAATCTTATGAGCAAAATGAAATGGGAAATAAAAAGGAAAATATTAGTGAAGAGAGACTAAGTTATGTTGTGGTAATAAAATAACCCTGAAATCTCAGTGACTCATCAGAACAGAGGTTATTTTTCTTTCATGCAAAGCCTGCTGTGACTCAGGTGACCCTCTAGAGCTACTATCCTCCATGTGGTCATTCAGCAGTGAAAGAGGCTTCCAGCTGGTGGGTACACCATCTCAGTGCATAAATCCCATAACCACTGTGGCAGAGAAGAGGGAGCTACAGGGTTAAAGATTGATTTTTAAATGCTTCACCCCAGCAGTGTTACAGGCCACTTCTGTTCACATGTCATCCATCTGACCTGGTCACATTCTCTGCCATCTCCATGGATCCAGAGGAAGGTGGGAGAGCACAAAGCTATCCGGTTACTGGTAGCCAGGACTGGGATAGTTATTGCTAAAGTATCACCATATTTTGTTGCTAAAAAAAAAAGTATTCTACGAAAAAAGAAAAAAAGATTGTGATTTGGTAATTTTAGCTAGCCAGATTCTTAGTTTTCTAGTCCTCTTTGCCCCTTTCAGTATGATATTGCCCAAACCTAAATAATTTGGCTCATATTTATTGCTTTCTGAAATGTTTGTTACAGGCTTCACTGATGGCTCAGCAGTAAAGAATCTGTCTGCAATGCAGGAGCATCAGGAGACGTGGGTTCAGTCCTTGGGTCAGGAAGATCCCCTGGAGGAGGGCATAGCAACCCTCTCCAGTATTCTTGCCTGGAGAATCCCCATGGACAAAGGAGCCTGGCAAGCTACAGTCCATAGGGTCACAAGGAGTCAGACATGACTGAAGCGTCTTAGCACACAGGTGTGCTTGTAGGATAATTAGTTATATGAATAGTCTCATATCTGGTCAGCTGGTCAGAGCCACAACTCATGTTCATTTTGTATGCACATGCTCTGACCCCTTCCTCCCTCGTATCTCTCTCTGTGCTCTCTGGTTTCATTTTCCTCTGGGTCTTACTTTCTCAGCTGCAGATATGCTTCCTCTTCATGATAGGAAAAGATGAAGGCTTATAATCCTAGATCACAACCCTTCAGTTTAACAGTATCAGTAGAAAAAGACATTCTTTCTCTGAGAATAATGTATCACATCCTGGGCGTCACGGTGATGGCTTATGCTTGAGCTTTAATCCCCAACTCTTAACCAGTCCCACCTGCCAGATGAATGAAGTCCTAAAGAAGGACTTGGGAACCACGAGCATCCCTGAAATTTATGGCCAGGAAGGATCTTGGCTTGACAGCACCATGGAAAGCACCTGAAATGTGGAGCAGGGAACTGTTTCCAGAAGACCAAGCAGGACCTATGTTCTCTGCAGCATATTTGATAATTATATCTAGTCTTCTAACTCCATGTTCATATTAGACCCCAAACTACCTATTATAAAGTATGTATTCCATCAATAGCATGTTTATGTCTCTATTTTTGAAATGTATTAAATAAACCTTAAGTTGGATATAAGGGATTTTCAAGTTATTTATTAAGAATAACTTACAAGAAATAAGAAAATGAAACTCTATTTTAAACTATTACATGTTGTATATCATAATTGTGTATATGTTATCTTGTGAGTGAGTGATAGTAGCTCAGTCATGCCTGATTCTTTGCAATCCCATAGACCGTAGCCTATGGGACATTCACAACCCATGCTGCCCAAAATATCTCCTAAATATTTGAAGATAAAGTCACTGACTCATAATGGAAGATTCTTCACCATGAAAACAGAGTCTGTAACTCATCGCAACAGGTTATATGGTAACTATAACCAAATCAGCCTTGCTGTAAGAAGTAAAACCAGCCTAATCATCAGACCCTGAAAACACCTTATGAGCATCTGTCATCTGTCAGGCATTGATCACTCCTGTTGCATATATTCTGCCTCTGCACCCAAGTTCTGCAGGCTGACTTAAGCCCAGGCTGTTCATCACTGTTCTGCCCAGAGTTGTTATCAGCTCTTTCCAGAACCGCCTGGCACCATGTCCTCCCTTCTTGTGGCAGCCTTCATTGATTGACATACTCTCTGACACCAACTTCCAGCCTGCCTATCCCTGCTTTCTGGCTTGGTATTTGTGTCTCCTGATGAGTTTACCAGGTCCCTGGAGCTTTTCCAACCTGATCTGACTGGACCAGAGTCACCCAAACCCCGTGATGACAAGTTCTTGCTCTTTTAATTAATCTGTCCTTTACACTGTTGTTTCTAATAAATATTATCTCTGCCACCGCTGCTGACCTGTCTGCCCTCCCTTCTTTTTACTTCCTTTTTCTGGTTTTGTCCACTGACTGCCACTTTCCTCAGGCTTCTTAGGATTCAGTGCAGCAAGTATTATTTGTGGGGTCTCAGTTTTTCTCAGCTGTGATCATATGGGTACTGCAATATGAGACCAATCCTTTTGTTTCCCTTACCAACTATTTCTTTTTCTGGAAATTCTATATCTCTGGAAGCTTGATTTATTTTTAAAATAATGTTTTTTATTTCATTTTTCACTGTGCTGGATGTTCTTGCTACACAGGCTTTTCTCTTGTTGGGATGAGCAGTGGGCTATACTTTAGTTACCATGTGCGGGCTTCTCATTGCAGTGGCTTCTCTTGTTGTAGAACGTGGGCTTTAGGGCATGGGGGCTTCAGTAGTTGTGGTATGTGGGCTCAGTAGTTGCAGCTTGTGGGCTCAGTAGCTGTGGTAATGGGCTTAGTCACTCTGATGCACGTGGGATCTTCCTGCACAGGGACTGAACCCTGTCTCCTACATTGGCAGGTGGATTCTTTACCACTGAGACACCAGGGAAGCCCCGAAAGCTTGATTACTGAATAAGCAACATTTCACTGCACCCCTGTAATGAGGCCATGCTTTCTCAACTGTCTGTGTGTTAGTTTTCAAACATCATTTTCCAGCTCAGTACTCATTTTATTAAAAATCTGTAAAATGGAAATAATAGCATTTACTTTCCTATCTTGCAGTTACAGATAAATAATTCATGTAGAATTTTTGGAGATCCATTTGTAAATTAGGTGATATGAGTACAAAATTTTACCACTATTCAAGTAAGTCTATTATTTCTACGGGTTGGATATAAAAAAAATAGAAAAGATTCAGAAAGAAATTATAAGAATAAAATATAGTACTAAAGATGATATAAAATATAGTACTAACAGAAGCAGAAGATATTAAGAAGAGGTGGCAAGAATACACAGAAGAACTATACAAGAAAGATCTTTATGACCCAGATAACCATGATGGTGTGATGATTCATCTAAAGCCAGGCATCCTGGAATGCAAAGTCAAGTGGTCCATAGGAAGCATCACTACGAGCAAAGCTAGTGGAGGTGATGAAATTTGTTAAGCTATTTTCAGATCCTAAAAGATGATTTTGTTGAATTGTTTCAATATGCCAGCAAATTTGGAAAACTCAGCAGTGGCCATAGGACTGGAAAAGGTTAGTTTTCATTCCAATCCCAAAGAAAGGCAATGCCAAAGAATGCTCAAACTACTGCACAATTGCATTCATCTCACATGCTAGCAAAGTAATGCTCAAAACTCTCCAAGCCAGGCTTCAACAGTATGTGAACTGCGAACTTCCAGATGGTCAAGCTGGATTTAGAAAAGACAGAGGAACCAGAAATCAAATTGCCAACATCCATTGGATGATCATAAAAGCGAGAGAGTTCCAGAAAAACATCTACTTCTGCTTCATTGATTATGCTAAATCCTTTGACTCTGTGGACCACAACAAACTGTGGAAAATTCTTCAAGAGATGGGAATACCAGACCACCTTGCCTGCCTGCTGAGAAATCGGTATGCAGGTCAAGAAGCAACAGTTGGAGCTGAACATGGGACAACAGACTGGTTCCAAATCAGGAAAGCAGTATGTCAACACTGTATATTGTCACCCTGCTTATTTAACTTATATGCAGAGTACATCATGAGAAACACTGGGTTGGATGAAGCACAGGTTGGAATCAAGATTGCTGGGAGAAATATCAATAACTTAAGATATGTAGATGATACCACCCTTGTGGCAGAAAGTGAAGACGATCTAAAGAGCCTCTTAATGAAAGTGAAAGAGGAGAGTGAAAAGGTTGGCTTAAAACTCAACATTCATAAAACTAAGATTATGGCATCTGGTCTCATCACTTCATGGCAAATTGATGGGGAAACAATGGAAACAGTGAGAGACTTTATTTTGGCGGGCTCCAAAATCACCACATATGGTGAATGCAGCATGAAATTAAAAGACTCTTGCTCCTTGGAAGAAACGTTATGACCAACATAGACAGCATATTAAAATGCAGAGACATTACTTTGCCAACAAAGGTCCATCTAGTCAAAGGTATGGTTTTTTTCAATAGTCATGTATGGATGTAAGAGTTGAACTATAAAGAAAGCTGAACTCCAAAGAATTGATACTTTGAACTGTGGTGTTGGAGAAGACTCTTGAGGGTCCCTTGGACTGCAGGAGATCAAATCAGTCCATTCTAAAGCAAATCAGTCCTGAATATTCATTGGAAGGACTGATGCTGAATCTGAAGCTCCAATACTTTGGTCACGTGATGCAAAGAACTGGCTTTATTTATTTATTTATTTTTATTGGTTTTGCCATACAATGACATGATATCGCCATGGGTGTACATATGTTCCCCCTCCAGGACCTCCCTCCCTCCTTCCTCCCGATTCCCTCCCCCTGGGTCATCCCGGTGCAGCAGACCCGAGCAACAATCCTGGGCTGGCAATTGATTTCACATATGATACTTAACATGTTTCAATGCCATTCTCCCAAATCATCCCACCCCTGCCCTCATCCACAGAGTCCATGAGTCTGTTCTATACATCTGCGTTCCTTTTGCTGTCTCGCATAAGAACTGACTTTAGATAAGACCCTGATGCTGGGAAAGACTGAAGCCAGGAAGAGAAGGGGACAACAGAGGATGAGATGGTTGGATGGCATCCCTGACTTGATGTACATGAGTTTGAGTAAACTGCGGGAGTTGGTGATGGACAGGGAAGTCAGTTGTGCTGCAGTCCATGGGGTCTCAAATAGTCGGACACAACTGAGCGACTGAACTGAACTGAAAGATGATTTGTTTTTAAAACATTAGAAATATAAAATGTGATTTGATAAATAAAAACTGAGGGTAACATAACAGATGACCAATAGCTTAATGGTCTGCAAAATTCACATGAGGGCACTTTGATATAATGCAGTTAAAATCAAGTCTAATCCCCTTTGGGTTGATGTAGTATCTCATAATTTATATTATAATGCATTAAGAACTATATAAGAAAGAAAGACTTCTGACTAGCAACAACTGAGCTTCTGGTATTTAATAATCACTGACGCTTATTTGCACTTAACACTATGGTACAAATATAGTTCTAGACATTTTTCATGTATTCATTTACTGATTCTTTACCATCTCCCTGGGAAGTAGTTATCATTGTGCCATTTTATAGTGAAGAATCTGAATGTAGCTGGTCGAGGATCACAGAGTCTTAGGTAGTAAAGAATGGAGCCAAACTCAGGTTTTCTGTCTCCAAAACACACATCCAGCCAAATTACCTTTGTGTAACATAAAATAGCACACTTCATGGTTCTTTTCCAATCTCTAACAATATTCCTTCTCTGTGACTTTTGCTAGCTCATCTCTCTTTTGTTCCATCTTAAATTTCGGTGTTCTTACTCTTGTTTATCTATTTTTTTAATTCAATATTCTTTCTTCAGGTGAACTTCTTTGTCCTCCCTCCTGATACTGTTCCCCGAACAAATTTTTTTGATCTCTGACCTTTCCTTTAAGCACCAGACCTGAATCTCAAGTTGCCAATGGACACATCGATCATATGTCTAGGAGACATTTCAAGAGAGCAGATCAAAAATGGAAATCTTTTGCTTTTCCTCCAGTTTCTCATCTCTGCTAATGTCCCACTCTGTGACCTAGGCACCTTTGACTCCTGTGACTCTTTCATTTCCTATATGTATCCTGTCACCAAAATCTCTGAGTTCCAAAATTCTCCAGAAACCTCTTAAATCTGACCTTGTTTCTTCAGGATTTCGACCTCTAGTTGGTAAAGGCTTCCTTAGCTCTCACCTAAAGTAACAAAAATCTACCATTCTCCCAACCACCAATTATGTTAGCCTCCTAAAGTCCATCCAGTATTAGCACTTTCCTGAAAATAAAATAGAGAGAAAATAAGAAAAGCCTTCTGGATTAATAATTTTCCTGATTTCCTTAGGTCTAAACTTCCTAGAACATTTCCCTTAAGCCCTTGTAACACCTTATGCTCTAGTCCTTTGAAATTTTTTTTACTGAAAGACATGTTCTCTATTTCTTTTGCTTTGAAAGAAACAAACATATGGGTCTATAAATGCCTTTTTCCTTACTTCTTATCTCTATCAAACTTAATCGGTACCACCCCTTGCTGTGTACATTTGCCTCTTGATTGGAGATATGTACACTCAGTGCAAGAACCATGTTAGATTCATCTTGATAGCCTGAATATCTGACCCAATGCTTGGCACAAAGGAAGCATTTTTAAAGTTTTTCCTGAGTAGAAGAATGGATGCTATTTCATGATTTCCCTTGGTAACACAATTTAATGTACCTAAAGACTATGGCTATAAGCTATCAACAAAGTTGTTTAACTTACAGTGAGGAGGAATGGCTGTCATATGAGTTATAAATTTTATTTAAAATGGTCAAACTGCTAGCCTTGTACTGACATCACTAGATATTTTATGCTCTGTCATGGACATTTACATGAGTTTGTTCTTCTTTGTTCTCTCCTTGTAAAGAATCATCTGCTGCTGAGAGTTCTTATAAAATATGAAGCTTCTCATGCTGGAAATGAGCTAGATGTGGGTCTGGGTGCCACATATATAAAATTAATCGAGCTGTAAATCTAAGATTAATGCTCTCTATGCATGTTTCAGTATCTATCTTATACACCAATAATAAATAAAAAGTAACGAGAGGAAAGAAAGACCAAGTGAGTTCCCAAATGTAAAGAACCAATTACTAAAGATGGCAACTCCTGTCCTGTGCTCTGTTCCACTTAAAACAACAACAAAATATGCCCATCAAAACTGTAACATAAAACAACACCTACCTACATGTGTTTGTGTGGCAAAATGTAGTACTACGTTTATTTTCTCCATTTCAAAGATTAGTTTCCTGAAGTGAGAATTGCCTATGTTAACCTGTATAAAAAAGCAAACATGAAAAAGTTAAAAAAAATAACAAAAATAAATAAAACAACAAAAGCAACAATAATACAGCTTTTAAGTATTGCATAGATAAAAGGTGTTAATTTGGAGCATTGTTTAATTATCTTTCAGAGAGGTTTTTTTTTTTTTTTTTTTTAATATATGCTCCGTGGTTGGGTTAAAAGGTGTTGGAGCCATAAAAGGTTAAATGGGGTGCTGAACTAAAGCAGTTATAAAGTCAAGAAGCAGCTACTACTCCCCAGGGCTGGAAAAATAAAGAGAAAAAAAGTTATCAGAACCTAGCAGCTGGGAGGAGGGGTCCTGTGGGTTCATAATTCACACTTTGGATGTGGGGTGTGGAGAGTTCGCTCTGTGTGGCAGAGCTCACACGTCAGGACTCAGGGAGGGGTCCTTCAGAGTTGGGACTCAGACTTCCGAGGAAGGAGCCCAACATGGCTGTTGCTATCTAAGGCGCCTAGAGGACAATTTCCTTGACCTAGAACTCACCCCTTTGAGGAAGAGTGGTTCCTAGCTGTGCTAGTTCTTATGGGGAGTCCAGGGGGCATCTCTGGAAGTGATGACAGGAAATGGAGACCAGAGCCACTCTAGCTGTGGGGTAAGAGTCGTTGCTAGGGGCACACTCAGGAAGAAGAAAGCCCCTTGTCCTCTCACCTTGTCTTCTGGTCTCCCTCCTCTACCATCTATTGGCCCTAGAAGCAGAAATCCATCTAACAAGAAGCAATGTATCTTACAAGAACCCTGTCCCACCCTCCCACACCGGCATATATATAGGGTGGATTTGGAGCTGAGGGGCTTCCCTGATGGTTCAGATGGTTAAAAAAAAAAAATCTGCCTGCAATGCAGGAGAAACAGGTTCGATCCTTAGGTTGGGAAGAGCCCCTGGAGAAGGAGATGGCTACCCACTCCAGCATTCTTGCCTGGTGAATCCCATGGACAGAGGAACCTGGCAGGGTACAGCCCATGGGTTTGCAAAGAGTCGGACATGACTGAACAACTAACACGCACACACACATCGAGGTATAGTTGATTTGCAATATTGTGTCAATGTCAAGCATACAGTAAAGTGATTCAGTTATACATATATACATACATATTTTTTTCAGATTCTTTTTCCTTGTAGATTATTGCAAAATACTGAGTAAAGTTCCCTGTTCTATTTAGTATATCCTCGTTGGTTATAATTGATTTTTAATTTAATGTTTTTGTTATTCTAAGAAGCCCATTAGTAAATGCTCACAGGAAATTATTTATGCTGTCAACTACACTGAGCACATTTTTCACTAGTAGTCATCTATTTTTATTAAGCATGTAGTATTTCCCAGTGTTCACTAAAGAGACTGTGTTTCGTACATTCTTAAACATGGCATTTAGTGATTTTAGACACCCAGATCAGAGAGAAGTAACATGTTTTCAAGAAAACTGCAGTTTGAAATTCTGTATTTTCAGTCACTGGCTTGTTACTGTTGTTTAGTCACTAAGCTGTATCCAACTCTTTGAGGCCCCATGGACTGCAGCTCACCAGGTTCCTCTGTCCATGGGATTTCCCAGGCAATAATACTGGAAATGCATTGCCATTTCCTTCTCCAGGGGATCTTTACAGCCCAGGGATTGAACTCTCATCTACTGCATTGGCAGACAGATTTTTTACCACTGAGCCAGTAAAGAAGCCCACTCAATGGCAGTGGCTTTCAAATTCTACTTTTGATGACTTGTTTCCTTTCTTTCTTCCTTTCTTTCTTTCTTCTTTTTTGGTGTGTGTGTGGAGGTGGGGTGCACTCTTTGAAATAAAGGAAAACAAAGAAGAGTATGTGTTTGCTTTTCTTCCCCAGCCATTTCCTCCTTAGAGTTTGCAAACAATTACTATGCTACTTCCTTGTGCTACTGGCTGTATTTGTTTGTTTAAAGAGTTAAAAATGTGAATTATGAATACAATTACTTTAGTTTTGATAATGTGGTAGATTAAAGATGCCCCCCAAATCATTACAATCAAGTGTATGACATTTATAAGTAAGCTGCATGTGATTTGCAGATATTCTCTAAGTTGTTTGAAATGATGTTTTGTTTCCTATTACTAAGCAGCATGGCCATCTGTTGAGCTAATGGTTAAACTGCTTCTTTAAAAGGTGATGACAACAACTTTCCATCAAAAGACTTGTGAGTGTATGAGAATCACAAACATGCTCCTCTCTCTAAGTTCTAAACCAATTGCAAGATGAATACAGTTATAAGTAAGTTAGAACATGATTATGTTCTTATTGGTAAATTGGCTTGGAAAATACAGCCGGAGAGTTCAACTCTGGCTTCCTAACACCCTGGCCTTCCCCAGTGGCCATCAAGTCTGGTTCTTGAGACTCATTATAGGACAGCATGAGCAGGTCTGCAGAGCTGAGATTTCCCCTACCAGTCATGCCATGGGAAGCTGATCCTCATGACAGCAGTTGCAGAAAGAAGAATGTGCCTCGCACACCCAGCGGATTCCAAAAAGGAAGCCCGGAAGTAGCTTAGTTGTGCATTCTTAGTGCCTTTGCCTAATCGTATCCATCAGATAAATCACACCCTCTTGCAGAGTGAACCACAGGGGAGATGTCTGGACTAGAGACAGATTAGTGAGCCCGCCATGGAGAGTTGACGGTTGAAAACTTTAAGGTGGCCGTTATTATTCCAACTTGGAAAATGAGAAAGCAGCCTGATAGAGATTAGAGACTCAGTCACTGTCAGGGAACTAGTGATGGATGGAGCAAGGCTTTAGATGTTCCACTCAGCAAGGCTGCCTTCATCAAAAGCAGCACAGCTATAAAACGGTGCTGCTGCACTCATCTGCTCATTTCCTTCTCACTTGGAGGCTGCCACAGGAATTTGTTTTTCCACAGCTCAGACTCATCTTCTGCTAAAATCTGTTCTTCAGAGAAACATGATCATTACTCTCTTAGTATACCTTATGACTTTTTGGTGTGTGCTGTTCTCTTCCTTGTCTGGGAGAAGCTTCAGTCAATGTCTCTGGCCCCCTGGTCTTGTGATCACTGGCCTCTGCTCCCTCCTCCCCTCCAGTGCCACTCCTGCCACCACCATGAGACGGACAGTCTGTGCTCCAGGTCTGATCATGGGCTCCCTGTCTCTCCTGCTGTTAGCCAAAATGCAGTTGTATTTAGAAAAATAGCCTCTGATTTCTTATACTCAGATGCCTTTTAATCTCCATTTTCTTTCTTAAATATATTAGGGTAATTAACTTTTTTTTTAAAAGGCAGAGGGGATTTCCTAGTTGAACAATTTCATTAGATGACAATATTTATCCACTCTTCTCTTAGGTGAAAAAAAAAACTTCAGAAACAACAACCCTCAAAACCGTTCTCTAGCAAAATCAACAAACTACCATATTTTCTCAACACCTTCTTCCCCTCTGCACATGTACTGGTGCCTCTTCTGATGTTTCACATTTATTCGAGCACAGATAGTTTTATCAATTTTGAGAAGCATTTCAGGCAGAAGTCAAATGGGTTTGTCATTAAAAATACTCCTTCGTGATTTCTACATGTGTTACTATTATGACAGATGCTCAGAATTCTAGCTTATCTCTTAGCTTGGCCAACGAAAAGAGTTCCACCTGATAGAACTAATCCATTGTGTGTAAGGAATACCTATCTGTAAATTTATCTACATCTTTATCTCTAAAAATCAATGATTGTCTCATGATGAAACTGCCTAGTTAAATTTCATTATTAGGAAAATAATTCTATTTTGTTAAATATTGCCATATATGTTTGCTAAGACCCCACCATATAAAGAACTAGCATGAGGTGAAAAACAGGAACCAGGCTTCAGGAGACAGGAAACTCAGAATGGAGACTGGCTGTAAGAGTCTGTGTGGCAAGTGTCACGCACGTATAGCTCAGATTTCTTCATGATTCAAAAGTGAATAATAAGACCCAGCAATCCCACTGCTGGGCATACACACTGAGGAAACCAAAATTGAAAGAGACACGTGTACCCCAGTGTTCATCGCTGCATTGTTTACAATAGCCAGGACATGGAAGCAACCCAGATGCCCATCAACTGACGAATGGATAAGAAAGCTGTGGTACATATACACAATGATATTACTCAGCATTAAAAAAAAATTCATTTGAATCAGTTCTACTCAGGTGGACAGAACTGGAGCCTATCATCCAGAGTGAAATAAGCCAGAAGGAAAAACAAAAATACAGTACACTAACGCATATATATGGAATTTAGAAAGATGGTAATGAGAACCCTGCATGCAAGACAGCAAAAGGAACGCAGATGTATAGAACAGACTTGTGGACTCTGTGGAAGAGGGCAAGGGTGGGATGATATGGGAGAATAGCATTGAAACGTTAATTATCATATGTGAAATCAATCGCCAGCCCAGGTTTGATGCTCGGGGCTGGTGCACTGGGATGACCCAGGGGGAGGGAATCGGGAGGGAGAAGGGAGGGGGGTTCTGGAGGGGGAGCATATGTATACCCATGGCGGAATCATGTCAGTGTATGGCAAAACCAACACAATAAAGTAAAGAAAATTAAATAAATAAATAAAACC